>JAOEHX010022060.1:0-10499 GCA_025448015.1 Bolborhynchus lineola | reverse complement strand
AAAAATGGTATATTTATATATCTATAAAAATATATATGAGAAGTATAACCCATTACTCTTTAGATCTTCATAATATGTAACATCCAGAAATAACATGAAATCAGATGAGCAGCAAAACCATTCTTGACAACAGAAACTATGTTCTCTTTCCACTGTCTCGTTACTCAAAATCCAAATGACAGTCAAACCATTTTTTTGAGCTTTGAAAAACTTAGCTATTTTTTTCCTGTCAGCATTTTCTTTTTCTGTGATCTCCAGATCACATGAATATCAGACAAAATGCCACTCTTGTGGTCAAACTGATGAGAAGCAGAGAATGCTTCTTTTCAGCTGCACTGCTTTGTGGATTCAAATATGTTCAGTGACTGAATGAACCTATAGATTGCTGTAAAAATATTCAATTTGTTTGAGATTCTTCCAGAAGTAATATCAGCAAAGGCAACACTTACATTCTAGCAAGTACCACATTGTATTAGCTAACAGCTCCATACAAAAGCTATGAAGAACAAGATCTGTTTTATACAAACCCACAGGCCAAACCACTACTCACTTTTCTTAATACAAAGCACCTATTCCAGAGACCTAAACAGTCTTAACAATATGTAACATGTTACATGTCATATTCCCACGTGACATCCTTGTCTCTAAATTAGAAAGGCATGGATTTAATGGATGGACAACCCAGTGAATAAAAAATTGGCTGGATGGCTGCACATACAGAATTACAGTCAACAGCTCAATGTCCATGTGGATGAGTGGCGTCCTTCAGAGGTTGCTGTTGGGGCTGATCCTGTTCAACATCTTTGTTGGTCCTTTCCAACCCAAACTATTCTCTCATTCTATGACTAGAGCAAAGCCTCCTCAATGTCGTTATTTCTGACCTGCTAGTTCCTACCCCTATTGAGTAAATACTATGTTACAGCTGAACAGTTCCTGGAGGTCCAATCTGCGAAGCCATTTATGACTGCAGTCTGAAATCCACACAAGATGTGTGGGAGACATCTGACACATTCAGTATGCTTTAAGCAGTGAGTTTTCATGAGAAAGCATGTAACCAAACTATATCCTGAAACAGGGATTTACTAAAGGAAAGTTGTGAAGCTTTGATATGTAACTGATTCATACAATCAAGCCAGTAACTTATATAGATTCTCATTTCAGAGTGGCTGCTGAAATTTTGGGTGTCTTCTTCAGTGAGAGAAAATAGCAATATACTTCAAGATCACACTGTGATCCCATGCACAGACAAACTGCATGACACATCACCTCACACACAACCATTATTCTTCTACTCTATGGATTTAAAATTGTGCCTTCCAAATCATATACCATGCCATGCTGTAATTTAAATTACTAACTTTACACACCATCTAGCTCATTAGCAAAAAAGCAAAGCTGAACTCTCTTAAGCTTGCTCTATTTCTTTCATTAGCACAAAATTTGCTCTCTCTCACTGCTATAATGTACCTTAATGAGATACATTTCATTCATCTACTAATTTATAATAAGGTTTTTATTAAAAAAAAGGATTCTGAAAGGAAGGTGCATGGTTACTGTAGCTTTCACTGTTCAGTTTTTTGATCATCTGATAGTTGAGAAACACAGTAGGAGATGCTTTGTAGCAGGGAGGTAATGAGGGACTTACCAAATCAGAGGATTTATCTGTAGTTAGTTGTGCTATCAAGAAAACAACAGAGATCCTGCTAAGGAAGCAGTTTGTTGGAGGCATGTAGCACAGTAGGAACACCATGTCTGTTTCTAAAGGTGACCTGAAAAAAATTATATACTGCTGAGCTGTTTATTACGGGGCCTGTTCATTTTACAGCAGAAAGCCTGTCACACTCAAAAACTACTCCAAAATGTTACTTCAAAAATCCTTGTCTGAGAAAATCTGCAGGAAGTGTATCTTATTACAAGAAGAGATAGGGACAGTAGACATGCGCAGTAATGATGTAAGATAGTACAAGTTTACACACTTGAACAGTATCACTAATCTTTTACTATGTCCCTGCTCCAATGGTGACACATTTTAGTAGGTAGGGCCTGTTGCAGTAGCATAGGGGTACAGGGTACTGGTTTTAAACTATAGGAGGGTAGATTCAGACTAGACAGAAGGAAAACTTTTTTTTACAATGAGGGTGGTGAAACAATGGAACAGGCTGCCCAGAGACGTTATGGACACCACACCCCTTGAAACATTCGAAGTCAGCTTGGAGAAGGCTACAAGCATTGTGGTACAGTGGAAGATGTCTCTCTTCACTGCAGGGGGTTGTTGGTTTAGGTGACCTTTAATGGTCCTTTCCAACCCAAACTATTCGATGATTCTTTATTTCCTTTTCAGAAGATATAGATCAAACCTTAGTTCCCCCCTTCCATTCACCGCCGTTATCTCAAAATACAACTACCTGAGGCTGTTGAATGACTCTAGATGTAGTTCAGGGACTCAACAGATGGCACAGAAGTTCATTGTCACAGTCCACATCACTTTCATGTTACTTTCTCTCATCTTTACACCTTATGCACTTTACACCCTTGACCCTGCCCTTTACTAGGAAGATCTTTCTCTAAACATATCTACACTATACAGGCATTGGAATGCCATTTGGTGCATCTCAGGGATACAACTGAGGGAGATAAACAGGCTTTGTAGGCCAACGGCAGGTACTTCAGTTGTAGAAATTGCATCAATTATATGTTATCACAATTATATTAATTCACAAAACATCTCCCTCATCTTTTTTAACTATGCTAGTTGCCTTCCACTGATGTAATAGGTGAGATGTCAGAAGCTTTTGTAAATAAAGAATACAATAAAATATATAAATAGCTACAATTTTTCTATCTTAATTTATTATCCAGTTCTTCAATAGTTTAAATTCATACTGAAGTCCTCTTAGGCTGAAGATAAATATCTTCATCGTTTCAGCCTTTAATTTGCTCAATATTCTACAATCTTCTCCCCTTCAATGGGAATGAAAATGCTATTACTATCTTTAATATATGTATGTCTGTAAAAATAAATCTTCTCTCAATGGTATAGGCAGAAATCCTAAATGGCAGCTAAGCTACATTGCGCCCCTGACTGAGGTTTGTGCAGCGTAAGTTACATATTTCACGTTTTTGCTTTTGGAGGGTTCTGTTCGTTTGTTTGTTTTCACTTAATTCTGTTCAGCTCAAGTACTCATGACCCTAACAATCAAAGAGTTACCAGCACATTGGTCATTATAGCTATGTTAAACATATATTGACCTTTAATTTTGGCTGACTTCAGTGATGTGAATGACCTTAAGGTCATTAACACAAAGAGATAATCTTAACATACTGGTCAAAATGTACTTAATTGCCACAAAATCTCAGGATAGATGCATGGTTTTACTAGGAACTATAATGCATGTCTTCAACTTTCTATTTTGGCAAAAATGTCATCAGTCTTTTAAATGGAGAAATATAAATGTCTGATGAGAGCATAACCCTCACGGAATGTGGCCCTCTGCACCAAGGTCATGCAGTTATGAAGATGTTTTTTCTCAATTAGAGCACAGTGTCATTATGATTTATGACTGCAAAAACCTTTTCAAATTAAGACTTGTATGATTGTCTGTTTCTATTATGGGTATCATAATAATATTTTTCCCTTTTCCAAACAAATGTTCTACACAGTCTAGCATCCACAAGACGTGCACAAGGATGTGACAGTGATTAATTTCTGTTGCTGAATTCTTTATTTCCAAGAACTAATTTAAGAGACTCACCACTTTTTAATAACTAAAAGATATAAATTCTGCAGCATATTTTTGCATAGGTAATTGCTAAAACATATTCATATTAATGACCGTAAATTATGACTATTATATAAATCTGTCTCCTCTGAAGTCTCCTGCAGAACATGGCAGTATAGGCGGCTGCTGTGCACTGAGGTATAAAATTTATATTATGAAAAAGAACACATCACCACAATGCCAGAAGCTGTCTGAACAAATATAAATATTTTGTTTTTCTGCTTTGATTTCATCAGGATGATTAAGTTCTGATGACATCATACAGAACTGAAATAAATTATATATATGGTTGTTGAGACTCCTGGAATATCATCTTCCCAGAGGAAATCGCAAAAGCATAAATTGTTTGGGGCTTTTAAAAGTTAATTAGACAAACCACTGGAAAATTGCCTGGGTTGAGAACAATGGTATACTAGCAGTCAGGACGGGTAACTTAACAAACCTTCCCTAATTTCTAAAAATTTCTCAACCTCTGGTCCTTACTTAGCTAAAACTATAATCAGACTAATTTAGATGCAACTGCAAAAATAAATGGTAAACTAACTCTTCACTCTTAAAGCAAGCTCATACAAAATTATCCTTGCTTCTACACAACCCTTTCTTATAGCAGAAGCTCATATTAAAAGATTAGAAAATTTTCATGTCTAGTATGATGTGTTGTACATTCTTTAAAACACCTCAATGTTCAGTAAGGAATTTGGTCCTATCATTTCTGTATGTACGCACAACTGTTCTTGAAGAAGATATGTGAAGTTCTTCCAGGCAATGATGAACCCGTCATATGGATAATCACACTTCTTATGATAGAAGATAACTTTTTTGGTTTCACCATTTCGGACATCTGTAAATGACTAAGTCTTCCAGAAATTATTTGGCTGGAGTCAAAATATGCTGATATTTTTCCATTATTAGTATCTATAGGTTCATATTCAATTTTACAGCACCTTATAGAAAATTATAGTCTAAATATTTGGGTTAATAAAGGTCAAAATGATTTCTCAAAGTGAACATGAGCTGGAAAGAAGACAAATTGAATGGGAACTTAATCATCTGAAGTATTTTTGCAAGTATTCTTTGAGAAGAACAACTTCTCTTTGGGCATTTAACCGGGACACAGAGGGGAATAAAGAAAAGTTCTTTAGACACCCAACAGCTGTTACTTCTTGTGTATTTTACTGGGATTCAAAGATGACAGTATTTCAGTAATGCATATAATCACAAGTACTGTATCCATACAGAGTGAATTATTTGTACTGCACTATCTTTAGTTATATTGCAGCTCCTTTACAGTTGCACAGAAACAACAGGAGCTATGGAAGATAAAGGACACTGACACAATCACTTCATCACACCATACTTGGACAGGTACTGGTGATTAAAATCTCTCCAAACTTTCTATCCGAGAAACCTTATGTCACTTCTATTTATGCTATTTGCTGCCATTTTTTGTGTGTATAGGATTTTATGATTTATGAAAAAAAAAAAAAAAAAAAAAGACACTAGGATGTTCCTGCCAAACAGCTTCTCTCAGACAACACACAGGACAGCAGAGACCTTATGTGTGAATATGCAGCTGAATTTTAACAGCCCTGGAAGAGACAACAAAGAAGGGGTTGCAAAAGGAAGACTCTCAGTCCATAGGCTAGTATACAAAAGCAGTATCCTCTCAACATGTAAGTGCTTCCCAGATGTGCTCTTAATAGCAAGATTGTGTTAGTAAAATTTAACATTAAGTAAAATAATTCAGCTGATGCTGTGAGGAAAGACAAGTTACTATTTTTTAGCATTCTGTCCTTTTAGCAATATCATGGAACTTACTCAGCATGTCAGTCATGCCTTTCAGGGACTGAGTCTTCCTGGCAGTGACAAAGGCATTGTGTTACATTATTTTTGTACTGTAAAGCAATTTACCAGGCATGGAGCAGCATAGTAAAAGAAAATTACAGTAATTCTCAAATTTACCATGATGAACGTACTCCTGCCTTAAGTACACACTGAGAATCACTGAAAGGAGAGCTCTGAATTCCAAACAAACCTTGACATGCCTCAGCCTGCAGCTGAACACACCCTCCTTCCTATTCACTCTTACTCAAAGTCACTAGGCTAGAGTTACCCTAGGCTAGACGCTTTGCTGGAATCAATTTTGTCTTACTCCAACAAAGCTATTATGTAGGAAAATTTTAGTTTCCATATTGCTGCAAGTATGAACACCACCCTCTATTTGCAAACAATAATGCAATTAGAGGCTATTATAAAATAATAAACTCTGAACCATAATTTCGTATGTTTTCACTAAAAATGCAGATTGTCATTTTTAAGTACTGTAATTACTTCTTTTATCATTCCAGTAAAGCTTCATGGAAAAGCTTCACTAGAAGCAGATTCTATAAGACCAAATACCTTGAGCAGTTGCCATCACAGACTAACAGTTCCTGCCTGTACCTTAAGATTTTACAAAAGAAATATGCTAAAAGCCTTGAAAAAGACAGAGATGGTGTTTTAAAATTAAAAAAAAAGAAATAATAAACTTATGGGAGTAGCAAGGCTGCTTGCACCTACAACTTAATCTAATTTTAAATATAATTTCCATTTACTTTAAAGATTGTATCTTTAATTTTTATGCATAGATAGAAAAGCAGTCCAGAAGAGTACTACTCCAAAGTTAAACTCTAAGCCTTCCAGTTTTAAGTGAGAATTGAATAGACGAGAACCACAGCCTCTGAATCTTACGGCACAAAGCAGATCTCCCCAGGAAATAACTGCCACAGGTTTTCCTCATGCTGACAATCAGCCAAGGGAAAAGAGTCACTGTGAAGACCTGGAAATGGATTTGAGATTGAATATAGAATTGTATATGTAGAGAGATATATTAAATATTTGTGTATTTTACACCTACAAAGGTACTTCATGCACTGAAAAACCACATAAGCAAAACTACAGAATGCAGATTTGAGAAGTATGACAATGAAACCCATTAAGTGCTGAAGGCAGTTTTGCCGTTATCTTCGATGAAACTGAAAATATTATTTAATTCAATTTCTAAATGTTCTTTCAGTATTAAGATCAAAAGGACATCACAAGATAACAGTTTCCTATCTCTTTTTAGCAGCAGTATCTGGCAGTGGCATGAGCAGGATGTTTGCCACAACCCTAGGCTCAATTTGTTTATTAATGAAGTAATTTGCCCATAGGCATCTCCTGTTGTGACCAAAAAGCCTGACCCCTTGCCTACTTCTGATTATGAATTTTCTACAAAATCTAGGAAAAACAGAAAACAGAAAGTTTCTCATGTCTGAGCACTGAGCTCTTAAAGCAGTGAGCTTGCTTCTCACCATCCATGCGGTACCTACCTGCCTATAGCACAGGGCAATCCTGAAGCTAATAACACACCTCAGTCTGCCTAATTCTGGTATAGCAAGATGAGTTCTCGCTGCCCTTTGATTTGTATATCTCATAGCAGTAGGCATGAAGGAGCAATCAGAGCAGCAAAAGAAGATGCTGTTAGGCTACTACAGTGCACTGACCTTCTACATGGCAGTAAAAAGTGGTTTAATGTCTTGCTGTTGATTTAATAGTCACTGGAAACATTTCATAACCAGTAATTTGATTTTAAAATTCTAACACATTATGCATTTATGATGTACAGGTCTTAATTAATATCCTTGTTTTAATAAAAGCTTTGCCAAAAGATAAGTTCTCAGTACAATAGATGCTTGGCTGCCGACACAATCCAATCTATGGCCCCATGGAAAAAATCAAGCATAGAGTAAACAACACATTCACTTCCTCCTGAAAAAGACATTACAGCATGACATGCGGTGCACACCTACAGTGACATATTGCGTCTGATCTAATCCTGGTCCTCTTGCAGGTTATGCCCTTTCTCTGCCTTCTTATGGTCAACAGTGCAAGCCCTAAAGAGACCATATACCAAAGTATTCATAATGAAGCTTTGGATAAGACCAGTACATTGATTCTACATTTGGTTTGACCTTCAAGGTAACTTTACCAAGGAGAAACTTCATCATCAGGCAGGTAGAATTTGTTTAGAATTGAAATTAAAACTGGATAATGCAGAACAGGTTCTCCACATCTCCTACAAATACTGTCACTGCTCTTATTGTCCTTATGTGTATCTATGCATTCCAATTCAACACAATCTTTTCGCCTTTTAAAAACCGTAATAGTTGAGCTGTTCATTAAACTATTTTTACCTATAATGTGAAAAAAGTGTTTAATTTCCTGTACATTACATTTATTTTTCTTTTTTATGTCTATCTTACTATAAATCTTTCTTCATTCTAATGATATAATTTCCTTTTCTTGTTTTCCTTTGTTACACAATCTTTTATTGCCCTCAACTACTATTATTTCCCTATTTTGCAATTGCTGTGCCTATCACTAAAGGTATTTCAGTTTAGCTCTGTGTTTTTTCCAGAACATCCCTTTTCTCCTTTTCCAGCATCTACATGGTCCAAGTCCTTCCTTTCTTCCATCAGTACTTTTCCCTATAACTGAAAATACATATGATCCCACTTTCACATTAGCATGTATTTTTCCTACTTTTCAGTTTTCCCAAATGTAAAATAAGTAACTCTTGTGAACTTCAAAATAATCCCTAAATTTTTCGCTTGTAGCTATACCTACCCTTACCATGTGCTAGAATTTAATCATCTTCCTTATATTATTCCCATGGTGGCTGAACCACCAAAGAAGAAAGGCACCACAGGAACCCTCAGGAAAAGTACAGATCTCCTAGCAGAATGAAGAAGAGAAGAAAGGCTGAATGAGCCCTTCTCTCAACATGCTATGCTGGAGCACATTCTATGATATCTCATGCGAGCACAGGTAATTAAAGCAACAGAAAATTCAGTAGGACAGAACAGGGAGCAAATAAAGTAGCATGCACATTTCACTCAGCAGGCATTACTGAGCAAACAACAAAGAAAGTATTTTGGGATACAGAGAGAAAACAAAAAGTGGACACCCTCTGGTGTACAGAGAGAAAGAATTTATTTGATTATGAGGGTGCCTTCATTCAGTTGTGGAATATGACATGACACCAATGGACAAAAGCACACCCTGTTCTTGTCAGATTTCCAAACTAAAGGAAGAAAAAGAGCTTTCACTATTATTATTGCTTGTCCTGCACTGACCATCACTAACAAAATTTGGGAAAGGACAACTTGTGAGGGCAGTGTCCTGCTATATTTTAACTACTGTTCCCATGTGGCTGATGAGAATAATTTCCTAGAGACACAACTGAAGATATTTTCAGAGTGATTTAGTAAGATACAGCTGCCCACACAATTCTCACTCCCAATTTGGAGCACAAGCAAAGATCAGCTCAGAGAAAGCAAAACTTTTCCAGAGTTCACCTTGTGGTCTGTCAGAGAGTTAAAATTTGCCATGCTTACTGCGAAGAGCTTACAGTTGTCATTTAATAGTTTCCATATTGAAGTTTTTACTATACAAAGGGAAAACATCAAAATGAATTCTAAATTATGGGGGTGTACAGGCTTTTCAGATCATTAATTGTTTCCAGTGTTTCCAGAAATGCATACTTATTTATGGCAAATACACATCTTTCCTCTCATCTCACTTTTTATATATAATTGAGTAAGAATATGTTTCGGCTGCTAAATCTTTTAAGTACATGCAAAAAAAACCTTTTATATGCCATAAAACAGTACTTGGCTATAAGACACTGCGGCCTTAAAACACATGACAAGCCAAAAAGAAGAAAATTTGGGGTTGGGGTTTGCTTTGTTTTATTTTATTCAAAGGAAAATCATAGGAATATTTGCAGGTTGGGCCATCTGACTTAATTTCATTTCTTGTTGGCTAGAAAGACCAAATTGCTGTATTTCATTTTCTAGCACTTGAGACAAAAGATCACAGAACAGCTGCAGCACATTCAAAGATGAGCCTTCAGGTTCTAAAGTGAAGACTAAAAATGTAAGGAGTCTTTCCTCATAATGACATTTAGTCTCATTTTTAAGTAACTAGCACCACCACAACAGACTATGTAATACACAGCTGCATCAGAAAAGCATCAAGATTATTTGTTTTAATAACTTAATTCAGGTAAATATGAACGGACACATGAAAAAATAAGTTTCATGACTCTTGCTCAACCTGGAACTGATCTGTGATACACTTTGTGTGTGCATGACTTGGAGGACACCAGCATTAAAAAAAAAAAAAAAAAGGCATATCCAAGCCAATAAGAGGCATATCAGTAACATTATTATGTATGATGTCTGACACATTCATTATATAACAATACATTGCAAAGTCAGTAGATAGGCTAGTATTGGTTGGTCAAGGTTTTGGGTTTTTTTTTTCCATTATGTGCCACATAATTTGCATATCATGTAACACTTATTTTACAAATTTTACAAATCCCACTTTTTAAAATGCCGGGAGAAAGTAAGATTTAAAGTCTGAGACCTTGAGCACTGGCTACCTTACTTTTAAATATTTACCTTTGAACAGCTTTTACAGGCAAAACAACTCAGATTCTCTGCATTCTTGTGTCAAGGATTCTTGCCACTCTGCCTTGTAACAGACTTAGTGAATTATGCAGCTACATGGTGAGTTAGTGAAGTTGGCTCATCCTGTGGAAAATGAACTCTGCCAACGCAGAAAAATAGAAGGAACGTTTTCTGAGGGATCAACAAGATGTATCAAATCACCATCTAGTGATAAAAATCACTT
>JAOEHX010022059.1:0-22626 GCA_025448015.1 Bolborhynchus lineola | reverse complement strand
CTCCTTCTCCTCTCACTACAGTCCCTAATGAAGAGTCCCTCCCCAGCATCCCTATAGGCCCCCTTCAGATACTGGAACACTGCTATGAGGTCTCCATGCAGCCTCCTCTTCTCCAGGCTGAACAGCCCCAACATCCTATCTTCATATGAGAGGTGCTCCAGTCCCATGATCGTCCTCATGGTCCTCCTTTGGACTTGTTCCAAAAGTTCCATGTCCCTTTTATGTTGAGAACACCAGAACTGCACACAATACTCCAATATCCATAAAAGCCAAGTCAGACAAAACAAGGGAAATGCATTTCCTCCTTATAGTTACAAGCTATCAACTCCCACATTGCAGAAAACAGTGATATATGGATATGCAACTGGCAGGTTTTATGCTGGGTTTTGGCTAAAGTTTAAACCATAGGGGAGTTAATAGGCTGTTCCATTTTGTAATAAAGCCTAGTTGGAAATTTGAGAGCCATTACCAAATTATTCAAACACAAAGTACTTGATGCTTGCAGAAACAAGAGGAACAGTCAGAGAAGAAGCCAGAGAAGTCTTTCAAAAGCATTAACTGTATCATGAGATATTTAGCAGTACAGTATCCTAAACCACAGATAATGTATTCAGTGGAGGAATACTGTAAATAAAGAAAATAAAAAAGAGAACATTTATGCATTAGTCATGACCAGGAAAATGGCCTCAAGAAGGAAGAAATTATAAGTAAGGAGAAAAGTCAAAAGAACTGAGAGGTGTGACAGGCCTGGCAACAGTACACATCATCGCTTTAGCAGAAAATCCACCTGAACTTCCTTTCTTATGACAGCCCTGATTTCTGAGTCATGGATGGATGCTGTCTCCACCCTCAATGATATTTCTAAAATTATTTGGTGCCATTGAAATGCTTTATATCTCAAGCAGGAGTTACAAAATTGGTACAGAATTGATACAGCAAATGCTACAGCTTGTGCTGCACAGAAGGTGAAGACAGCTGCACCTAGCAATGACCCCTTCCAGATTTAATATCCTCAAACCTGTATAGATCAGCTTCTTCAACAGCCTTACTTGAAATAAGAAAGTGAATTTGATTTTACACTAGAGGATGGCTGGGATACAGGCCCAGTTTTCTGATGGACTGATTCCACAGGACTCCAAGTTACAGTCTCACAGGATTTGGGAAAACTGTCAGTTTGTTTTATGGACCACTGAATCTTTAAAGAACTTACATGCAGTGCACCTGCAAGTTCAGCTTTAACACTTGACACACTTTTATTTTTTTTATGCTTCATTGGGAGTGGGAAGAAGGAATTTGAGACTTTCCACATGCTAAAGTCTGTAGTTATCAGCGCTATCCATTCTATCAACTCCACTCTAGTATTTTCCCATATCTGATACGCTTTCCATTAACCTCTCCTTCATAGCTCTGATGAAGGCATATATAGACTGATGTCTCTTTAGCAGTATTTTCTTTTCTAGACTATATAAATTTAGCTCCTTGTGTTTCATCCTTCAATACTTGAATTATTTTTGTGCTTTTATTTGTATTTTTTCTATTTTACTAGTAGTTCGCTTGTTATCACAGCAATCTTTTGCTTCTTTCTGCACATTTTTCTTCCTGACAAGCTACCTAAATCTCTGGGTCTCAGTATGCTATTCATTATGACCATTCAGACCCACTTTGTCTTTTGCTGCCCTGTCAACACGTCTGACCCAGACCCTCTATGATCATCACAAAGGCTGAGAGTTAATCATTCATGACCACTTAATTATCAGTGCTGAATCTGACAACAGGGGTGACTTACAGTGGACACTTGCTTGGAAAAAAAGAAGTATTAAGATCTGAGAATAAATTTTTAAACAACATGATTTGGGGACAAAAATAAAGCAGCCACTGAAAAATAGCGATGTACCTAGACTACGAGAACAAATAGATGTGTGAGACATACATTCTCTTCCCACTCTAGGAAATATCTTCATCACTACAACATTCAAAGTAAATACAATTTAATGAAGGACACATCTGAGTCATTGCAACAAAGTGTTCAGATTTAGAAATATTGAAGCATCTTGTTCCTAGAGAGAAATGAAAATTAATCTGCATTTAAAATGCAGTGAAGTTTTTCTCATGTGGAAAAAGTTCAATAATTTACCTTTTTATAAACCCAGGAATATATGAAGTACCCAGATTTAGTAGAGGACTGAAGCCCTGATGTTTTTCTCAGAGCCCTCCTGCCTCAACTGAAAGCCTCCCAGGAACTCATTTCACAGAATGCACAGGTGTTAGATCAACATGCCAGCACTTCACTGCCTAAACCAAGAATCTATGATGGAAGAGGATTCTGTGAATTTGCTCGCATACTAGTATGTTCCTGGAAGATGCTCCGGACTTTTGATTAATAAAGGGAAACCTTCTTATTGAAAATAATGCACAATGTAGAAAAAGGTTTTAAACCAAACTAAAGTTAAACTGTGAAATCTGCTGCTTCATGAAAACCCATAAACAAGATTTTATCAGCACTGAAGAAAAAATATTTACATAGATAATGAGGACATCCATATGCTGATTTGATAGCCTACATAAATTGAGAGACATAGAATCATTTATGGCTTTATTACTGGTTCTGAATATGGGATAATGCTGTCCTGAAAGACAAAATATTTACGCCTGCCCATCATTCAGACACATTACTCACTGCAGAATCGTTTCACAGATAACAGTGTTAAAAGGACTGCCACAACAATCAGGCAATGGTCTTCCTCCTTTCAGAGAGACCATTTAGCTGGCATGCCTCCAGATGGGTATGTGAGGACTTTCTTAACATGTAGATTTGGTCCCTTTCTAGATTTACCTAACAGATGACAGCAAAGATCTGTTAATGAAGACCAGACTCAGCCATCTGTACAGTCAGGTAGCAAAGAGTGGCTATAAAATGAAAACATATAGAAAACATATATGATGAAGCCAGAGAAGTGGCTTCAATCCAGGGACACTGATTCCTGCTATATCTTGCTGCAGTAAAGCATGGATCCATCATACTGCAGACTCAAAGCTTTCTCTTTGGCTGACACCTCTGGTTTATGCAGAAGCCTATTCAGGTCTGCTCAACAAGTGATTTACAGCTTTCTGGAGGATCAGTGTAACAACTCAGTGGAAGCTGCTCCCTAGAGCTTTACCCTGAAGAGACCTACATCTCTCTAACAGTGACTCTCCAGAAGAATTCCTACAGCTGTGAAATATAAATACATAATTATCACTGTCAGAAAAACTGTTGTGAGTGTGGTCCTGGAAACACTACTGTGAACTTCCCTTGTGCTCACCACTTGGACACAGAACTCATTTTTATGAGGATCTCAAAAAGGCAAAAAGAAAAGGAGTAACCAATATTTCTGCAATTCCACTGGGGGTGATCTTGTGAAGGCTGTGCAGAGTTAAGACATTCAGTAGTCTGTGCCTTGAGACTCTGCTGAATCCACAGTTCACTAGACAGAAATATTTTCTGGTGCTAACTAAATTTCCCTTATCTTGATGTTTCCTAGGTAGCACCCAAACAGTGCCTTTCCCTCTTGCCTACTGCATGGTGTAGCCTACAAATCTGCTTTATAGAATTGTCTCAGGGAAAGCAGAGAAAGAAAGAAAGAAAGGAAAGATATGGTCAAATTAATTTAGTTTCAGGCAGGAGCAGCACACATTGCGTATTGTATAGCACACTCACTCCTCCATAGCACTGCTTGGATACCATTGTGAGGGACTAGCATAAGAAGCCAGATCATGCACATTAGAACATGTAGACAGAGAGATGAGAACATCCATTTAGATCAGCTTAGACAGTACTTTAGTTCGCAGTGACTGAATGCTAAAACTTTGTATCACCTACTGACATTCAAAAAAAATCCTAAGAACCACTGTCCTTACCAGAAGCTCTTATTAATCCATTTTGTAAACAGGCTGTACCATTTTCAGTACCCCGTGTTGCAAAGAGAACCAGGTTGTAGCAAGAGATGCCAAGATAGATTTATGCTGTTACAAAATGAAATTGACTGGTTTTCATTATATTTAAGGTACATAGCAAGCCATCATAAATCCTGCTTTCTGTGTGTATATATTGTCAGAAAAGGCACCAGCAGCATATATTTTAAATAGCTCAGAAATTGGCCTATTTGCAATGTTTTTAATTTATTAACTGTATTCAGGACTGTTACCAGGCACTTAGGAGGTAATGCTGCTTAGTCCACAAGGAGCCTGAAACCATATATGCTAAGAGGATCTGTGTAGCTGAGTGGATATATCTAAATAGTGGGTGTCCTTTAAAGGTGTAGGGTCTGAAGCAGAGAACTTACGTAAAACCAAACCTAACTTCCACAGAGAAGCCAGAAATGTTTAGTGAGATGTTTTTTACCTTCAGCACTCCTCTTTTTGCTCTGTCACTCAAGAAAATTAACAGGGAACTAAAAATGGAGGTTCAAGAGGTACAATGGCTAAGGGAGGAGAAGAGGTAGGAAAAAGTCCAACAAATTAAAAATTAAGCTGCATGCTGGAAAATAATTTTCCCTATAAAACATAATTGCAGCTTTCCCTGTTGCTCTAGTAAATGAAATTTAAATATTTAACTGCAGTACTGGAATCATGATGCCTGCAGCATATGCCACCCCTTGCTGAGGAGAGGCAGAGCAAATCTTGCAGAACTAAAGCAGCTCCATTTCTCTCTTCTCCATTGGCTGCTTAACTCCGTAACACACCCAGCTCTTCTGCCCATTGCAGCTCCACTAGGCCCAGGCAGCTGCAGATGGTGGCTCAAATGCCATACAGATGAGGGAAGTGGTACCAAGTGTTTCTGCTAGCATGCTTCATTTTACCTCAGATATAAGCTGAAGCCAGTGAGACACAAACCCTTCAAAGAGAGTGCCATGGTCTACTGCAGCCAGGGAAATTCATGAATCTCCTGCACATTGCATAACTTAAAAAAACCACCACTGCTTTCATGGCTACAGAACAGGCATGAGGTCATTGATTACCAATAACCTGCCATTTTCTAAGAAAATCCAATAACCAGAAGTCTTGCTAAAGGCAGCGTTAAAAACAGCCACATGACACATTTAGAAAATCAGGCCATTAACCACATAACAGGTTTCCTGCAGAGACAGTATGGTCCCTTGGAATATGCTCAGTAGCACTCTATCTAGTCTGCTTTTCCAAATGGCCTGTGTAACAGAGCTTCCATCACAGCCCTTGGTAACCATCCCATAACCTAACAGCTCTTATCTCTCCCTGTTCTGCTAAAATGCTCTCTCTTAATGTATTTATCCTCATCCTATGCTCTTGTACTCATTTTAAAATCACTCCTTTGCAAGACTATTTAGTACCCCCACTTCCCAAACATCCAAGATTGCTTATCCTACACTTGTTTAAAGATTAAATGCATCCCTTTTGTAGTGACCAGAAAGAAAGGGAGCATTGTTCTCTCCTCCATGCTTTTGCCACCCAGAAGGGATCAGGACTGTGCTATGCTTGGCTAAAGGAAAGGCACGGGCAAAATACTTTATGCAGCATATATTACTGTGGACATTACAACTGCATCAGTTCAGTGCCTACTCCAGGCTTTTTTCCAGGTAAGGGATTCAACTCTCTGATCACCAAAATTCAAGATTTAAAAATGCATCCTAAAGGAAGCACAGTTGCATGTAAAAAAATGCAGTTATCTGTAGCTCAGAAAAGCTTCTACCTGAATAGATCTCAGCCAGGGAAGACAAAACAGTACACTCCATGATGAGTTAAATGACAATGCAAAAAAGGCTGTTTTCTGAAGCTTGAGTGAAGCCTTTGAGAAGAAAACTAGATCCCAGGACAACACAATGATTCTGGCATTACATCACATTGAACTAGAAGCCCAAACCTTCTGGGACACAAAAAGCCACACAGAGAAACTATCCTGGTACTAAAACCTATGAGAATCAAAGGTTCTAGCTCCTTCTCTCAAAGTGCAGGATCTATAAACATTGCCTACTAGTTTCACAAAGAAAGAGCTATAATAAAACCCTACCCTTTCTTTCCTAGTGGTAAAGAATACCAAGCAAAGCTTACCCCAATTTTGCTTGTGGTATCTGTCCTTTTAATACAGAAAGCACTCCCTAACCCTGAAACCCCTACTATACCTACACCCCTTTTCTTTTACCAAGTGTCTATAGTCAAACAAAATCATGAGAGAACAGCTGAGCTAACAGTCTGCACTCATCAGAATCATGAAATACTTTACATGGTCCTCTACAAACAGCATCAGACTTTATAAGGTGGCTTACATAAAGGATGGTAATATGATTTTCTAAAGTGCCATGTGGGTGAGGAGGTCTGGAAAAAGTTAAGCCTTTTTTTACCTTTCTTGGTTAAGCTGCTAAGACTTTACTGCAGTGTTTATGAACAGAGGAAATCCTCTAGCCAAAAGGTAGCAGATGTCTGGGGCTTAAGACCCTATCTGCTCCTTTAAGCTTACGGGAGGTGAGTAACTTAGGAAGAGGAAAAAAAAAAATGAGAGGGAAGTACACTAGCTGGAGGGAAATGTTGAGGGAAGAAGGGTTTAAACAGTTGGTTTAAATCCATGAGTGAGCATCAGGAAATGAATACATCCAAAGAACAGTAATGGAAGTAGTGGAGCTTTTTACAGGACAAGCTGAGGGAACTGAAGCTTTTTAGCCTGGAGAAAGGAAGGCTTATGGGATACTTTGTCATTTCTTACAATTACGTGAAAGGAGGACGGAGAGAGATGGATGTTGGTCTCTTCTCCCAGGTAACAAGTGGACAAGAGGAAATGGACTCAAGTGGCACCAGGGGAGGTTTGGATTGGGTATTGTGAAAAAAATCCTTCTCTGAAAGGGTTATCAAACATTGGAAGAGGCTGACAAAAAAGTGATTCAGTCACCATCCCTGGAGGCATTTAACTTGGAGGAACAGATGTAGAACTTAGGGACATGGTTTAGTGATACAATTGGCAGCATTAACAGTTAGACTTGATTTTAAGCGTCTCTTCTAACCTAAATGATTCTATGAATTAGAGTTTAACCAGCCTGTTTATCACAAGTAGGCCTCAATTTAGCAAACTTTTCAGTGCACTCATGTTCAGGACTGAAGAACTCTTCAGGAAATAGACAACATCTATGCACCCAAAGTGACTTCTAAATTAGCTAATTATTTTCTGTGAAGTCCAATTTCAATATAATATTTCTCAAAGGGACGGCACATTCCGAGTGTTGCTGAGAAAAATACGGTCTTCAGGTCATGAAGCTGTTTTTACCCTTTGCATTCAGAAAAGGTCAGGCCTTTCGCAGAATCCAGCTGAGTGGATGCATAATGTATAAACTCCCAAGTGTAAGCCTGCTTACAGTAATTATACAAAATATTGTGCTTGGCTGAGTTTTGTCCCTGTGCTAACTAATTTTGAGAACCGCTTGCTTAGTGATTTATTGTTGAAGTTCCCTGTAAAAGTGAGCTCTTACAAGCCCCTGAAGCTGCAGCCTAGAACAAGTGCATCCTAATATCAGAAGAAACAGGAGGAGAGGTGGTACCCAAAAGCTTGGCAGAGTTAAGCCTGTCTCAATATCCTTTTTTTCCCATATGAGGCAAAGCTGATTTAATATGATGATTTCTTTTGTAGAAATGAGAAACAAATGTTCAGTTGAGAGCAGATTTGCCAATTTTTTCAAAAGAGTTTTCTTCTGTAGTGGGGCTCCCCCAAGCTGTTTCACAGGGCTCTTCAGAGAACTCAGGGAGTAAAGTGAGGTGATCTTTTGCAGGTGTACTAATGCAGATGGGTCATTCAAAGCAAAAAGGTAGGCATCCAGATACCATTTCTATTTCTCCACCTCTAGTACTAATGTGTGGGGTATCTTTGAGTAGAATAATTGAACATTGCAAGCCCCACTTTTTAAAAAACAGTCTTCCCTAAGTTGAAATGCTCAGGTAGAGGCACCATATTATAAAAGATGAATTCTCCCTCATTAAATAGAGTGCCCAGATAATGAGAAAGCCAAGGGATGTCAAGGAATCTGTCAGCTCACAATAGTTCAGACAGAATCCTCAAATCTGAGATGAAAGCACATATAACAAATATTTATCTACAATCTTTAAGCGTCTTGAGAAATCGCTAGTGTCTTCACCTCACTAAAATGTATCCCAAGGTGCTCATGGAGTAGATCAAGAATGAAATGTTTACAAAAGAAGATATACAACTCAGTTATGTCTCAGCTGCAAGACAAGCATGCTGTATAGTAGCTACTGATTATCAAGGTTTGGCAAGGCAAGGCCTGCTCACTTGAATCACAGCCCTTTCACAGTCTGTGCTACTGTGCACTGAAGGCTTGGTCACACCAGAGCACAGGTCATGCATGCATAAGTAGAAGGGTACTTCTGCCATAGTCAGCAAGCAGCTTCCCTGCAAGGAATTAAAGCCTAGTATGTATTTAAGAACTTTGCTGTATCTGGGTAAATGTGACACATGCCTTGAGGGCTTCTGCTTTCATTTCACACTGATGCAAACTATAATAATCCCACTGACATTAGTGGCATTACTTTAGCTCATACCGCTGTGCAATAACACCATAGCTCAACTGTATTAAATGCTCTGCACTTCTGAGGATACCTTTGCAAGAAATGTTAAGTTTTTGCAGAACTGACTGTCATTTGGGGCAACTGAGAAGTTTCCATCTCTATAATATTAATTTGTTGGCTTCTATCCTCATGGCCCGGAGGAACCACCTCTCAACAGAGATATTGATAAATTCCCTAATATGTATACCACTTTCTTTTTCAGTGCTTGAACTGAATACATTTATAAATCAGATATTACTTTAATCTCAAAAATATTCCCCACAAGCGAACATGTTACTGTTCTCTTGGTTTAGCTGGGATGCTATTCATTTCTTCTTCCTAGTAACAGTGTCGGTTGTTGAGAGAAATGTTGAACAAAGGAGATCTCGGGCCATCTAGTGGTTCACAGGGAAAACTGCATCTTCATGCCGTCTGTTTTGGGGATGAACTGACAGCAATAGCAAGAGAAAAGCTGATAAGGAGTGCTACAGGGGCAAAGTTTCACCTCTTCCAGCCCCGGTAGACAGGAAGCTCGTGGCCTCGGTCACAAAAATTCAGACTCTTAAAAGCTTTGCATGTGTCACTGCTCAACATTCATCACCACTATCAAATTACAGTGACAGGCCAGGCAGGCTGGAGGAATACAGGAATGTGATCATTTGCCTTTTCAGCTGTTCACAGATTGTGATAGAACAGACCCCTCCTAACTGGGGGAGAGGAAGGGGAAGTAAAAATGGAGGACTAGCCTTGTGATTAATGAGCTAGAAAGCCAAATATGGATTGATGCCTCCATTTTCCTTGCATGGTTAATGGCACATACTAAAAATTGAGTGTTTACAATATGGAAACGCTGCTTACTCCCACAACAAGCTTCTCTCTTCAGCAGAGAAACAAAGAAGATGGAATGCAGCTGCCATAGTCAGATACGTACCATTCAAATCCATATTCTTGTCGACCTAAGTGCAAATAGCTTGGCTAACAGTGATAATTTTGCAGTCTAGTAAATACTTTTCTAAGGGTATTGTTTTGTATTGCCTAAAGCTAAACCACAAGGGGCTTCTTTCTAAACTCTGCATCTTGCAGGCAACACTTAACATTTTTTTCCAGCTGACACCAGAGATTTGCTGTGCCAAGTGTTGAGCAAATGTATAAAAGAGAACCCCAAATATATAAAAGGTCCAAATTAAAATTCAGAAAGAAACTGAGGTGAGAGGAAAGGCAACTCATAGAAACAGACTGTATAAGAAAATAACACAGGACAGAGATCAGTAAGGAGGGCAAATAAATAAATGGAAACCAGTTGTCACTTCTATGTCCTCCCTATCTCTAAAGGCCTCCCTAGAGCTCCCCAGGCTCAGACTGTTGCCCTGTGTTTTTTTTTTTGTAGTTCAAGGTAAAGCACAGGCTCTCTGATTTAAATGCCAATGTTAGGAAAGCAACAAGTACACTTCCCTCTTCATTGTAAATTAGGTCTCTACATTATAAGAAGCGAAAAGGATTTTATTAAGATTGAAACTTTGCAGTGCAAAGTGAGAAAGTGGCAGAATGATGGCAGTACACAGAATTTTGGTTCAGTCTTCTTGTCTCTATTACAGCACATTTCGGTTTCTTGATTGTGAGCTATTATTCTCAGCAGCCCTGTGACATTGCAGACCTGGGTTGAACTGATCATCAAAATTATGCATGGCAACTAGCAGGCAAGCTGTCAGCTACTGGAGAGATCTACAATGAATTCAGTAACACCAGCAAAAATAGATACCCATAGTTCACCTGATAAAGGTTAAAGTTATGATCAGTATATATGCACAATTTTCCAAAACTGCATTTATGGGTCAAAAGTCCTCTAAAGCCAGCAGGGAAGACCTATGCCAAATAAGTGATCAATTTGCATATCAGATGGTGCATAGTCTAACATGTAAGCATGTTTGGAGCCACTTAGCAAATGCATCACACAGTGACAGACCATACTGTTCTGTGTAAATGAAAGCGTAGTTAGTGTACATTAGATTCTGGCTACCAGATGAAATGCTGTTGGTCATTCTTTGCCCAGGAACATCCAGATGCTGTGCTGGTTGGTATCTGCCATTGCTAAAGTAAAAATATTTAAATAGTGGTTCTAGTACTAACTCATGTCTGTGGCAAGGAAGATCAAAGATGTACAGGCTGGAAAAGGTAGGCAGAGAAAAGGTGAGCAGTGATAGCCAATTCTGCTGGAGCTGCTGCATTATAAAAGCAATTGGTATAACTTCTCTTAAGGGCTATTTGTTCCTGGAGCAAATAGATCTCAATGATGTGTTTATTCTCTGGCACAATACACAACAAGGCATCCCTGAATTCCCAAGTGATCAGAGATTTCCATTTCCAGAAAGTAATTTTAGCAAATCTTACTGCATTTAAATGTTGCTATATGCAGATTGATCTTCACCATGTTAAATAAAAAGAATGAGATATGAGATATGGAACATATCTATCTTATTAAGACTATGGAGTCCAGATTGATAGCAAATACCTCAGAGAGACAGCGGTGCTGTGCAAACCAGAGTGCCAGACTTAATTTCAAAGAGAAAGTATTCTGTGGAGTAGGAATGTTTAAAAGGGCTGAGAAAGACACATCATGATGTAGACCTAAAAGAAGAAACAGTGATTGCAGCTATGCCGTGTTTTGTGATTCGACCACAGAGAAGCTACTGGAGGAATATAATAAGATTTAAGATGTTAGATACTGTTGCATTAAAAGAGGAAAAAATAAACCCCTTGCTTTATTAGAGGGGCCAGGAACGGCTCCAATATGCAACTATCAGTGAATCCAGATCAGTGAGGTTCGAAATATCAAACACTGCCAGACTGAGTGTTGCATACTGGAGCCATTCCTGGCCCCTCTAATAAAGCAAGGCGAACTAGGTGGTGCAAGAAATTGATAAGCTGCATACTTACTACCCTGAGCCAGCAGCCTGTCATCTTTTGAAAGAATGCCGTCCTCTGTGTGAACTTTGCTTCACTATAATATCATTATAATGCACTTACATGCTAAAATACACTCCCATCTCCAGTGTGAGCCCCCTCCAAAATGAGACCACCTCCTCTGAGCATGTGCTCTGAGTTTTTGGTGTCATGTACCTTTAAAATGATGCAAGAGAGATTCGCACCAATAGTAATAAAGGTATGTATGACTGGAGTCACTCAAGCTCCACCTTGAAGGTGAAAAATAATATAAAATAACCCAGAAGAGAGGGGAATATCAGGGAAGATATCATCGTGGACGAGTCGAGGGAGATAACATCAACAGACTCCTGCGACCGGTCAACAGGCTGGACCTCTCTCTTCCCCTCATAGGGACGCCTGTGGGTAAGACCTGCAGTGTATCCAGTGCTTCCCTGGGAAAACTTAGAATCTCTATAGAGTTACTTTTACTGTTATCTGTATATTTTAGAGCCAGGCTGTGTTAACTTTATCGAGTGCTTGTATCCATGTAACTGTTATTCGCACGTGATTTGCAGACAGTATTTATCACCGGCAATCCATAAGAACCTGTACCTGTCGCGTCAATAAACTGCACTGTTTCAGTAACAGATCGTAATTTTCTCACTGAACGTGACCCCATCTCTCAGTGTGGCAGTGAGAGTTCAGGAGCACAATTGACCTGGCAGTGTGGTGCACTATCTGGACCAGCGAGGTTCAATATAACGAACACTGTCGGACTGATAGTTGCCGCTGATTGTATTGGGCAGTGTGGTGCACTATCAGTGGATTTGGAACAGTGAGGTTCGAAATACTGAACACTGCCGGACTGATAGTTGCATATTGGAGCTGTTCTTGGCCCCTCTAATAAAGTAAGGAGTTTATTTTTTTCCTCTTTTAACACAACAGATACAATAAAGGATAAGATTATTCAGAACTACTGCAAAGAATAACGTTATCAAGAGGTGTGTTTTAACGCTGAATGTCCCTGCTAGGATCAGATCACTGAACACTGGACAGGAATGCTCTACTCATATGCTCACATGGGTAGAAGTACTCCTAGCCATTCTAACCATAACTGTCCATGCCTACTCAGGGGTTATGTGAGGAAGATTTGTGCATATCCTTATTATTGATATAGTGCCCCCTCCTTGTAATTTCAACTTGAGTACTTTGCTACTCAGTTTTCAATAATTTCAAATAACCAGCATGCATCACACAGAACTGAGTGGGGAGTTCTGGGGAAAAGATATGTCTACGAATGTTCAAATAAGTGCACTGAAGGGCAATTTCTTCCTCTGTGAGGGAGAAAAGAAGGTTGTTTGTACACATGTGAGCATCTACTTTTTCATAAGATGATGAAAAAAAACCACTGGAGAAAAGGAACCCTAAATCACACTATTAGAAGAAGATAACCAAGACCCATTTCTTCATCAAAACTGTTTTTTCTTTCTTCTTGTAAAAGTATAAACAGGATTACGTGTTGCTTCATGATACTCTTTGCCTCCTCTGGAATATATGAAACTCCTAAGAATAGGATGGAGAGAGTGGGATTGTAAGAGTGGGATCATGTTGGTTTACAACTGCATCAAAAAGAGATTGCTTAAGAACAGCAGACCCAAGACAGATTACAGTGTTTCTTGATGTCAGGTAAATAGACTGGCTCCATCCTGCTACTTGCTTCAGGTGAAGAAATGAGGCTTATTCCTACATTATCCTTTAGGGAAATCTGGTAGATACTGCTTTTTTATTTTCATTTTTTTCTTCTCCTCTTCCTGCCCCCCCCGGGTTTTAATGATGTTCAGGGCAGTAGTCTGACCATTGACCCATGGAGCAAAGATTATGTCCAGTTCTTCTATGGTGTAAACTCATGCCAAAATCTAACCAGTTCATCCCCTTACTAAAACTTCCCTCTTGTCTTTCTTCTTTTTTAAAAAATAAAAATTATTGAAGGCACTGAAGAGGAAAGAGACCTGAGTGTCAAAACTCTGTTTCTCTCCCTGACTGTGCTCTGATTTACTGTGTTACCCTGCGAACAATGTGGTGAGATCTCCCTATACTTTGCCTGCTTCCGCTCTGTAAAATGGAAGTAATTAGAAACACCTGCCTTAGGGGAATGCCTTACACTGATACTTAATGGATTAACATTTGTAAAGCTCTTTGAATGTCTTAGCTGTGAGTCTGTATAGAAATTCAAAGCATTGTTATCTTGCAGGATAAACAGGCATTTCTCAAGGTCAATCCTGCTTTATTCACAGTATGTGAATGATAAAATGTGGGGATAGATACATCACTATAATTCACATAGAGCAAAGCCTGCTGGTTTTCTTGTGCTTCTCAGACTATCATCCTGTCTCAACATCTACTCTTTATATCTTAGCCTGACAGCAAAAGTCCCAGTGTAAGAGTAACTCAGGACCTAAAGACACAAATGCATGTTTTTTGAAATTCTGCGATAGGTTTTGGAGAAAATTGACATCCTGGTTAGAATCTAGAACAAATGTGGGTTTTTCTTCATGCATTGCACAGGACAAGAGAAAACAACTTTAGAAGGCTTTTTTCCCATAGCTGTGGAATGATGTGATCTTTTCAATTACAAGTGATATTCCCTCCTAGCCTCTGGCACCAAGACCATTTTTAACTCTGGCCATCAAAGCTATCACTTAATTCTGACTGCAAGGGCTGTTACACCTTAGAGATAAGGGATAAAAGTTCTGATCCTTGTTTTCTGTTTGTATGTAGATTGCGTAGCAGGTTTATCTGCTGCACAGAGAACAGTGAGGCCTTCACACAATCCCTCAAGTATGTAACTGGGACCTCTTAATAGGACAAATATGTAAGTAGCACAGAGGTCTTCAACATGCATGAAATCATACAACTATAAAAAGAGGCATAGAGTGCATCATCAGACCATGAACCAGCTTATCATTCCCCTTACTTTGGTGAGGGAAATGAAAGACACCCAAACTAAGACCAGGTTATCCTGTTCATATGCCTTGTGGTTCTTGGCTGTAATACAAATTTGAAATACATCGCTTTAATGTAGAATAGTTAGGGCTGGAAAGGACCTTACGATCATCTATTTCCAACCCCCCTGCGATGGGCAGGGACACCTCCCACTAAACCATGTCACCCAAGGCTCTGTCCAACCTGGCCTTGAACACTGCCAGGGATGGAGTATTCACAACTTCCCTGGGCAACCCATTCCAGTGCCTCATCACCCTTACAGTAAAGAATTTCTTAATCATAGAATCATAGAATAGTTAGGGTTGGAAAGGACCTTAAGATCATCTAGTCCCAACCCCCTTGCCATAGGCAGGGACACCTCCCACTAAACCATATCACCCAAGGCTATGTCCATACTTATCTGGCAGGGGAGACACCATGATCAAGCAGGTGGTTTTCCCAGGGTGAGGGTCATCCCTTGCACTCTGGGTGTGTTGACCCCTGTGATTTCCCCAAATGTGGGAAACTCAACTGCATACTGTAGGAAGGGCTCTTTTTCCATCTCTGTTCTAATTCTTCTGTTGCCTTCTTCCTGCCTTACAAAAATCAGTCCATTCTGTTCGCAGTTCTGCTTAATACAGGCAGATGAAGTGAGTCAAGTCCTTTCTTTATTATTTATGATGGACATGATATTTAATTAAAATATTACAATCAATCACAAACCCACTGATAATCTTAGAACAAATAAGATAGTTGTGGTTAAGAGCCTAAAGGAAGTGAAATAGAACAATCTCAGGCTGTTAACAACTATGAGGAAATCTTCGGATTTGAATTTGTTTTCATCCTTTAAAAAAGAATAAAATGTAGAGAGATATGAACTTTCAAATGAATAAAAATCGTGTATATACCAAGGGAAAATGAGAAAGTTTCTCTGGATTTAGCAGATATTTAGATTCATTATATGGAGTTGCATCCTATAAGGCAGACTAATCCAGCTAGTTGGTCTTGTATGTACAAGAGTTAGAGGTTGGAACATTTATTTGTCCGTTCCCCCCTGCCCCTCCCTCGAGATATACTAAAAAGAATCCCATGAGTTCTTTTCAACAACAGTAAGCAGTACAACCTGATGTAATATTTGATAAAGTACATGAATCTCAAGGTACAAGCCAAGATGCAAGACCTTTCAAGATGTATTTAAGTCTTTATTGACATAATTTCAACCATTTCAATAACATACAAACAAAGCGAGGCTGTCTTTGCAGTTGTCTTCAGTTTTACTCTGGAATAAATGAGTACTGCCAATGGTGAGTTTGGGTTGTTTTTTTGAGTGATATGTCATGAAACATTTAGTTGTGATCTTGACTTAATTATAGGAGTGGAAAAAGAACAAGCATTCAAGTGTTTTACCGAATATATTGTTTTTGTTCTCATATACAAGCAGATTAAAGAGTATAATGCAGAAAGCAAGTACATATTGTGGGTAAAATAGATCTAATTAGGAAATAATTAATAAACATGTCTATAGCTTAATTATTATGGAAAGCCTGTTGACTTCAGTGAGGAAGCTTAAATCTTTAACATGCATTAAATGTCTTCCTGAATCAGTGCCTATAATGGGAAGTCTAGGGAATGCTTTCTTTCCTTTGTGGAAAAGGGGTTCTGTGATTTCTCCCAATTCAAATGAATATGCCCACTGAAGCCTTTGCAAACTATCTTTAGAACTTAACACAGTGGTCTCCAGTTTTGCAGATTGCTGTGTATTACCCAGTAAACATGCATTCCTACCATTGCAACTTGTGTTAAATCCTGCTGACATTACTGGACTTACCCTAAAGAGGAATCTGGACCAAGTGGTCAGCAAGTAGCAGTACAATGTACTCCAGGACTTCAATCTGATGAGGAAATAATTATTATTAGTACCCTGGGGTCCTATTCCGGCTCCATGCCGGTTTTGCACAGGAGTTATTCCATTGACCTCTTTGCATTTGCACTAGAATCAAGTTTGTTCTCTCTCTTATTGCATATTTGGATACACTAATAAGTGTTTATTTTAGGGGGATAGCATTGCTGAATTTCAGTCTCTTCCAAACCGTGGGATTAAATGACTAACACAAGCTAGATCCTGGTCACGCAAAGCACTATGCAGCACGAGTTTAACAGCATAATGTTAAAAATGAGTCAATTAACAAAGGCAGGGACTGATTAGTATAGAACAGAATAAATGGTATCCAGCTAAAATATTTCTCTGCTGCTTTCTTTCAGTTTATTTCTTACTTTAAATTGCATGGATTAGGGAAAACAGGCTAATATATTTCATCATGCAGTCCCAGCCTGAATATTGTAGTGACAAATAACAGTGTAAGTTAAATACACAACAAACGACTTTATAGATACTCGTTTAGCTTTGTTAAGTGAGTGTTCTTTGGCAGGGGAATTTTAAGTCAGCTGATGGCAACTCCTAGAATTCTCAAAGGTGAAATACATTCTCTGCTGTGTATCTTTCCAGGTGCCAGCCATTTCTCTGGAGAAAACATCAGGTGTATTAACATGGAAATAAGGAAATATTCCAAACTTACAGGTTTATGTAAGAAACTATTGAATATCATCCCATTTCTGACTATCAAGGCTGAGTATTTTCTTTTTCTTCTAATTCTTAACTTACAGATTGCCTTATATATTCAAAGCATTGTGTTCTGCCTTGCACTTCTTGTTTTCTGTCATGTCAACTACTTGACATGCTTCTTCTGCCACTCTTCTAGTAAACCAAAAAGCCTGGCTATTAGCAGGCTTTCTCTTTCCTGCACCTGCAGTTTTCAGTTCTGCTGCGTCTTTCACTGATCATCTCATTAGTGGTGACAGCTCACTGAAAACATTCTTTTAAATGTCAGCAAATTGTGTACTGTCTTCTTGATGGCCCATGTTTGCATTATGAAGAAAACAGGACCATGATCAAAGCATTTTGAATCTTCTTTCCCCCACACCCTCGGCTTTCCCCTCCCCCCCCACTTTTTCTTGTCCCCCTGAGTTTATAGGGACATTCCTTTACTCTCCACTTTGCCTGAGTTCTCCACCTCTAAAATGGAGACATTAATGGTGATCTAAAGAAGCGGAAGGTTAAAACAGCTAATGGATTGTTTCAAACTGCAGGAGCTATGAAAGTACTATATATGAAACAAAAATACAGATCACAACTGAGGTATGGCAGACAACCATAACAGAAATTCCTGGAATCAGATAATGAAGTGCTGCAAGACAAAGACAGAAGATACCATAACTTGCAAACTTCCCCATGCTGCACAAGGCTGAAGCCACACTGACCAGTCATCTTTTTAAAAAGTAAAATGCTGTCAGTTAGTGAATGGTAATAGGAGCACAAACAACTGCTGCTGATAAGCTTATTATAGACTCTGATGTATATACCCACAGGAGAATTACAGCAAAAGAGAATGTGATTAGAGGCAGCTGCCAGAACTAGAGGGTAGATGAAAAAAACACTTCAGAGTTATATAGGAAATGAGGTGAAGTGAAATGAAATGAACTATCCCAGCTGAGATAATATAATGGCATATGCATTTGCCAAGTTTATAAATAAAGCACTGACCTATTATTGAACTTCCAGGGTGTACAGATCCCAGGGAATTCAATATGACATGATGCACATGTGGGGGCAGAAGAGAAGGTAATATACAAAAATATGATGGTGGAAATGGCTCTCATGTACTGGGGGAGGAAAGAAAAAAACCCCAGCATTCAAAACCTGACTACTGTTTTTCTCTTTAAGCCAAAATTCTGATCAGGACTTGGGCACAAAAATATGTTAGAGTTCTAGCAGAGCAATTCAAATGATAGGAGATAGGTGCATCACTTCATTTATTACTGTCTTTAAAAGCTCTCTTTCAATTTTGTCACTATCTCAGTCCATTGGAGCTTGATGTTGTTTTCATTTGTAGTTGATGCAAACCTTCCTGATAAACAGGAGAAACCATCCAAATCATGCAAAATGTCTTGCTGAACACACACAAACATTTGTGTTTCTAAAGCAGGTTCTCTTTCTTTAACTCCTGGTGTTTTGAAAGGAAGGAGAAACTCAATAGTATATGTTCCCCATGGAGTGGACAAGTATTCGATGAATGTACAGAACATGAACACAATACAGAGGTATCCTGTGGAATGTCTTTGATGTAAATCTGATCTCTAAATGCTGTATGAGTTTAAATTGGGTAGAAGAATGGAAAACTTAAAAGCCAGGCAGGTGAGGAAGTTGGGTGATGTTTTTCAGCTGATAAGATATAAAGATACAGACAAGTTTTCAGCCCTCACATGATAATAGAGAAAGGTCTTGCACTGAAGCAGTAGAGAGAAAAGTTTAAATTAATAAAGTATATAGACAGGTAAAATCTGAATGCATTTACAAAATGTGTATATAAAACCTCTGAAGGTTTTGCACAGTTCATTGGAAACCCTAAGAAGGAAGGGGAAATACCAAAGAAAGGCAGAAGAACATTTGGTACTGTTCCAGAAAGATTTTAAGAAGTGGCAGAAAAACTGGATGTCTGTACAAATTAAACAGTTATCACTTTTCAAATCTATCATGCGAGCAACTTTTTATTCTGTGTCTATGTCTATGGGTAGGCTTTGGTTTTGTTTTGTTTGCACACCCTCCTTCAAGCAGGAACCGCCTTTTGCTGAGTTTTGCTGGTCTTTTGAATGACTATTGACACAAAATTGATTCACCTATGTTTACCTGCTTAGCAGTCACTCTCCAAAGTCTTCAATGACACCATTATTGCTGACTTCAAATATCTGCCCTTGTAGGTGAAGGAGGGCATTACAGGTATGACACCATGTGTTATATCTGGATGCTCCCTGTTCTTACTGTATTCCTGCAACTTAGAAATACAGCTAGAGGGAGGGTCTTGCTTTCAGTTAGTTTACCTTTTCATAACAGTACTTTGGCCATCTGACAGCTGCCTCTGTATTGCAACAGACAACATGTAATACAAATAAACTCTTGACTCTGGATTCCACTTCTGCTGCACAGCGCGTAGTACTCCTAAATGCTGCATGGAGCAAAACAAGTTACATCTGTCATGTCTTGAAGCTCTTCTACTAGGGAAAACTAATCTCTGGCATTCAGTTACATAGACTGATCTGGCTTTATATAAGAGATCTATTTTCCAATTAGTGTTTGGATTATTATCTATAGCCTATCTGATGTTAGGTATCTGAATGTTAGCTCTGAAAGCTTTGTAATATTTAGATATTCCAGTAATTTGCACTACAGCAGGGAAATGGGTATGGGCTACTCTAGTGATGAAATGGCTCATTGCATTTGGCTAGCTCCACTAAAAATGAGTTAAAATTAGTATCATACAAAGAGCAGCAAGGAGGACCATTTACAGGGCATGTTGACAGCAGACTTCCCTGATGTTTTTTACCTTTTTTTTTTTTTTTTTGAGATAAAAACCCAAACAACAGAATGACCATCATAGTCTATTTGTCCTCCAGCACTATGAACTGACTTACTCTGTACTTACAGCTGTACATGTACAATTAACTCTTTCAAACCAGCTGGCAAAAGCCTCTGCAAAGCTCTGCATTATGCAAGACCAGGCATAACCAATGACCCAGCATGTAGCCAGCACCTGGCTATAAGATGGTGGCATAAAAACAGCTCTGCTGAAAACCAGAGCATCATTCTCTGATGAGTAACTGGCTACACAGTGAAAAAGAGACTCCAAGAAGGGCTCATTATGTGCTCTGACACTTTCATTAGTCTGCCACCACAAAGATGGAAGCTTGCATAGCATTTACAGAAAGAGGCAGGCAGGGCAGCCTGTCATAGCTCACAGATGCATATCCCATCCAACTGCACCATGTGAAGGACTGCATTCTCAGGTTTGTATACACAACATCTCCAGAGTCTAAGTAAAAATCCCACTGGATTTGTCCTTCATTGAGTAAGGCATCAAAGTACCAGACTGTCACACACTAGCTTGCAAGTATGATTAGAAGCACAAATGGAAGCCTTCCTCATTTCTGTCACTCTCTGGTCTGGCTCAGGTTCCTTGTGGTAATAATAATGGAGTTTCTAATGGCATTAGTAATTCCTTTACATTTAGAGAGTCTTGACTGGTAAAGGCAAAAAAATAAGCAAGAGACAGCACAGATAAGCAGTAGGTAACAATTTCCCATACAATTCCTCTGCGCATATTTTAACTGCAAATGTCACTGCATGAAAAAACTATATAATCAAGGTACAAACAAGTAAAGAGCACAGAATAAACACAACAGCCCTCTTACTGAAAGATATAAATCTTGTACTTATTGAACTGTAAAGAGTGTACTGAACACGGAGGAGTGGATCACCTGCAATAAGATAAATTGGTTTTCTTCTGGTGATATAGCTACACACGATGTGGTGTCTCAAGAGGAAGGAGGGAGGAAGGTAGAAGTAGCAGAAAAAGGAGGAAAGAACACAGCTTTCCATCACAAGAGGAGAATGAAAAGCAATCCAGGAAGTTCCTTGATTGTGTGGAAGACAACTTCCTTCTGCAAATAACAGAGGAGCCGTCAAGGAGCGGTGCCATGCTTGACCTCATCCTCACCAACAGGGAAGGACTCATTTGAAATCTGACACTCCAGGGCAGCCTTGATTGCAGCGATCATGACATGGTCAAATTTGAGATCCTCAGGACAGTGAGAAGAGAGTGCAGCAAGCTCACTGCCCTGGGCTTCAAGACAGCAAACTTTGGCCTCTTCAGGAACCTGCTAAGTAAGATTCCATGGGATATAGACCTAGAGGGCAGGGGGGCCCAAGACTCTTGGTTGATATTCAAGGATCACCTGCTGCAAGCTCAGGAGTGTTGTGTCCCAACTAGAAGGAAGTGCAGCAGGAGGGCCAGGAGACCTCCTTGGATGGATAAGGAACTGCTGAGGAAAATTCAAAGGAAAAAAGAGATTTATAAAAGGTGGAATCAAGGACAGGCAGCCTGGGAAGAATACAGGGATGTTGTCCAGGAAGCTAGGGACCAGGTTAGGAAAACTAAGGCCCACTTAGAATTAAACTTGGCCAGAGATCCTAAGGATAACAGGAAGAGATTCTATAGGTACCTTGAAATAAAAGACAGACTAGGTACAACGTGGTTCTCCTACTTCAACCAGTCCTTCACGAGAACTGGCTACCCTGTATTTGGAGAAGGCTGAGGTTCTTTATGAATTCTTTGCCTCAGTCTTCATCAGCAAATGCTATGACCATACCACCCAAGTCCCGGAAAGCAGATGTAGGGACTGTGAGAATGAAGACCTTGGAGAGGATCTGGTCTGAGATCATCTTACAAAGCTGGACGTATTCAACTCCATGGGACCTGATGAAATCTATCCACGGGTCCTGAAGGAGCTGGAAAATGAAGTTGCTAAGCCACTGTCCATCATATTTGAAAAATCATGGCAGTCAGGTGAAGCTCCCATTGACTGGAAAAAAGGAAATATAACCTCCATTTTCAGGAAGTAGAAAAAGGACGAGCCGGGGAACTGCAGAGCAGTTAGCCTCACCTCTGTGCCTGGCAAAATCTTGGAGCAAATTGCCTGAAAGGCATGCTAAGGTACATGACAAACAACAAGGTGGTTGGTGACAGCCAGCATGGCTTCACTAATGGGAAATCCTGCCTGACCAATCTGGTGGCCTTCTATGATGGAGCTACAGAACTGACGGACAGCGGTAGAGGAGTTGATGCCATCTACCTGGACTTGTGCAAAGTGTTTCACACTGTCACACAAGACATCCTTGTCTCTAAGTGGGAGAGACATCACTTTGATAGGTGGACCACTCAGTGGATAAAGAACTGGTTGAATAGCTGCACACAAAGAGTTGTGGTCTATGGCTCATTGTCCAGCTGGAGGCCAGTAATGAGTGGTGTCTCTCAGGGACTGATGTTGGGATTGGTTTTGTTCAACAACTTTGTTGGTGACATGGACAGTGGGATTGACTGCGCCCTCAGCAAGTTTGCCGATGGCATCAAGCTGTGTGGTTCAGTTGATACATTGGAGGGAAGGAATGCCATCCAGAGGGACCTTGACACGCTTATGAGGTGGGCTGATGCCAACCTGATGAAGTTTAACCATGACAAGTGCAAGGTCCTACACCTGGGTCGGAGCAATCCC
>JAOEHX010022057.1:25286-63268 GCA_025448015.1 Bolborhynchus lineola | reverse complement strand
AAGCAGTGTGACCAGCAGGTCGAGGGAGGTGATCCTGCCCCTCTACTCTGCTCTTGTGAGACCTCACTTGGAGTACTTTGTGCAGTTCTGGTGTCCTCAACATCAAAAGGACATGGAACTGTTGGAACAGGTCCAGAGGAGGGCCACGAGGATAATCAGGGGACTGGAGCACCTTCCGTATGAAGATAGCCTAAGAAAGTTGTTGCTGTTCAGCCTGGAGAAGATAAGGCTGCGTGGAGACCTCATAGCAGCCTTCCAGTATCTGAAGGGGGCCTATAGGGATGCTGTGGAGGGACTCTTGATTAGGGAGTGTACTGATAGGACATGGAGTAATGAGTTCAAACTTCCACCGGGGAAATATAGATTGGATCTGAGGAAGAAGTTTTTACTGTTAGGGTGGTGAGGTACTGGAATGGGTTGCCCAGGAGTGCTGTGAATGCTTCATCCCTGGCAGTGTTCAAGGCCAGTTGGACTTACCTTGGTGACATGGTTTAGTTGGAGGTGTCCCTGCCCATGGCAGAGGTGTTGGAACTAGATGATCTTAAGGTCCCTTCCAGCCCTAAGTATTCTATGATTCCATGATTCTATGATAACCTGCTTTATCAAGTATGCTGTAGTAAGTTTACCTGAAAACCTTAACAGTGATGTTATCTGTCTTCATATGAATTACTTAAATATATTCTGAAACAGGAACTTGAAAACAGCCAAATGGCTTTATCAAAAACTGCAGGGTCGCATACATTTTTCTTTTGGCTCAATGAATATTTAAATATTTTATAAGCAGTTGAAAAGCTCCACATACCGACTGCAATTACAAAGTTGATCATCCATATTCTAATAGGAAAATAATTTTTACCAATTGGATCAATGCCAACATGAGATTGAGATCCTTTTCTCTCAGAACAAGTTATCTTGCAAGGAGATCCTTTCTTTCATGGAGTAATGCAGACTCAAATATGTCAAATGGAGGACAGTGTTTTCACCTAGTCAAAGGATCTAGCCATAGTAACAGAAAGCAACTGTTTCTGTCTCCTCATAAACCAAATCTATTCATCGATTTCAAACGAATACACTTTGGTGAGCTTCATCTTAAGTCACAATAGCTTTAAAAAACTACGTAAACAGACAACAGGAAACTAACAAGAGAATGGAAGTGATGCTATTCACTTCAATGGAAGCAAAACTAAACCACAAACTTTTTACAATAATAAAAAATTTTAAATGTGCTGTGGTTACTTTATTCGGCATTAGCTATTCCTATTTATCTTTAAATACTCTCTTTTAATATATAAGATTTTTAAGCAGTAGATTCAGGTACTAAGAACACAAAGATATCTAGGTAGCAATCATTAAAATTAAACTATCATATAAGATGCTCTCAGATTATTAACTGTGCAGACACCATAACATGCTAACTTGGACTATGTCATATATATAGATGTCATGTTTCTGTGTTCTAGTACAATCTTGAATTACAACAAAGTTCTGGTGGGGGAGATTTTTCAGTTTAAGGTTTCTTTCTAATAAAATACCAGACTTACTGTCAAAGGCTTATTAGTGGTTAGCTCTTTTAGTAACATGTTTCCTAAATAAGAACATCTGTTCCGCAGTCACTTTCTAATTGCAGAGTAAACTGCTGTAGTTAAATTTCTAAGTGCCAAATTCTCTCAAGACTTCTCATATACTACCATACCTTAGCTGATGAACCAATTTCCCTTATTGGACCCCACCTTTCCCAGTGCTGTGGAGGATTGTCTGGTCCAAAATAACATTGCCACTCTCCTCAGTATGTCAACAGTGCTAGAAATATAAGCTAAACAGTTTAAGATCTGCTGTTCTCTACAAAAATGTCAACAATATTTACCCATGACCTGATGAAAATATCCTTACTACCTGAGGTTGCAAACTTCACTGCCATTAAAATTGGCATGGATGAGGATTGCCAATTAAATATACTAATACTTGGAAACATTTTAAAAGCCAGTGTTAAGCAAAAGTTTTTGCTAATACCCTGCCTAAATATAAAGAAAGATACTAATATTGCCTTTTGGGTATTCAATTTAAAAATTTTCACATAGATAACGAGAAATTTGTGCATGGAAATCTTTCAATAGGCTGCAGGGTGCTGATAGTATTTCCCAAAAGGATCATTTGGGTTTGCCTCTAACAGTAAAGGAAAGCTTCTTGGAAGAACACCCTGTCTGCTCAAATGCACTCAAACTTCTTCTACATTTCTTCCTGCATAGCTGGTCTCTTCATTTGTGTGTTGTTGAGTGTGACAAAGAGCATGGGCAAGAACAATGTGAGTATGGCTGACTTCAAACTTCACTTCTGTAAAGTTCTGTAAAGTGACATCAGTAGTCTGGGAAAAAACGGCACAAAGCATACTAAATACTGTGAGTGTCCCTCTGATTGATAGGATATGGACTTTTACTGGAAGTGACATTTTCTGGCTTTGAAACCCTTTTGCTCCTACACAATCAGTTCTGACCTCTATAGGAAATATGGCAAGAGTGTCCTCCCCTTTTGAAGTTTCACTGTGTTCTTTTTTAATACGAAATACTTCAAATCTGCTGATATCAAGTGTGTTTTGTTAGTTTTGCAGACTATAAAAAACAGTGCTCAAGGCCAGGTTTGACAGAGCCTTGGATGACATGGTCTAGTGTGAGGCATCCCTGCCCATGTCAAGGGGGCTGGAACTAGATGATCTTAAGGTCCTTTCCAACCCTAACTATTCTATGATTCTATGATTTTATGTACTAAAGGCCTAGATTTTTTAACTTGTCTCAATTTTTAATATTCTACACTCACCAATGAGTTTTCAGCTGGGCTTTTTATTGGCAGCAGATTTACTAATTTAGCCTCATAGATATAATCCAGTCAGTTTTGTTTTGTTTAAATTACTGAGTGTTAAAAGGAGAGAAGAGCTGGAGCTGTGCAGTTTACTGATGTAATGTCATAACAGTTCCTATGTTACATGACTTATAATGTTACAGAAAAACATTTTTGCTTTAAAAACCCCTAACCCTCATCGTCCTCAGAAAAAAATATAAATTACTGAACCTAAAATGTCAGACACCTGTGCTTTTTTAGGAATACATAAAAGTGATATGCTTACTATGTGTGGCATATAGCACTGGATCACAAAATCCAAGCAGATTATCCCACAACAATCCGTGTTTATCTGTCAACCACTGATTTACAAAAACCACCTAAAATAAAGCAATAATACAATTGTGCCTACGAAGACCACATGTTTGCAATTCCGTGCTAGATATGCCTTTTTATTACAGGTCTTTCCATATCACTTAACATATATTCTTTGTGTGTATCAGAATTACCTAGCTCTCACATGCTTCTTAGAGTGTTGCATTGACTTTGGCCCCCGGCTCAGGTCCCAGGCACTGTCAGGTTCTGTCCGGTTGTGCACAGAATACTTTTTGTAAGCTCTGAAACCCCTGAAACTATGAGTTAATGAAAATATTGACAGAATCTTAACTAGAGCATCCTAAGCATGCTGCTGCAACAAAACCACTGTTTTCTTCCAGAGGAAGAAATCAAGAATTAGACGCCATGAAGATGGCATTTATTTATTTATTTATTTACTAAGAAGAGAACTGTTACAATTAACAACGACAAAATGGGGTTAACTGCCAGAAAATGTGCAAAGAATTCGTGCAAATGACACACAAAGGCTTTTTTCTCATGGATTGAAAGTTGTGAGGCAAGGGGCAAGAATAAGTCAAATGGAATGATATGAAATAGCCTGAGACTGCCTGTCTGTGTGTTGTCATGGCACTCTCAAGCATTTCTGTATGCTCATTCACTTTTTTCCCCTCTGTTCTGATTTTAGCCACTCATACTTTACAGATGCATTTGTCCAATTTTTTCTTAATATTTTCAATTTTTAGTATAATGTTTCTTTTTGTGAAGTGTGTCACATAGCTGTTGTTTGAAGACTGCGTAACATGTAAAGCTTAGACAATGGCTGATATCACCCTGCTGGCCTAGAAGAGTTAGATGTGTAAAAGAATAGTTTCATTTCCACACTCAGGTACCCTTTCTGAAATGGTTCCCAAAAAGTCCAAATAGTGATAGAGAATTTTATTACGTTTGTCTAACTGGAATTTTACACCCATAACTTTTGCTGTTTATTACTTAGCAAGAGGAAATTAAGAATAACTCTGCAATAAGGTATTTAACTATCAACTCTCTTTTAACTTTCAACGTTAATTAATTGGAAGCCTGTTTGGTAAAGTGTAGTCCTGTTTTCATTAATAATAGCTAGTTACTTTTCCTTTCATTCTTATTTTTATCACATGAAGGAAAAAAACACCCTTTATACCTATTGTCATTCCTCATGTTGAAAACTTTTTAAGTGCATAATCCAACTGCAATTCTATGAATTTTGACCCTGCACTGTACTAAGTATTTTTAACTATGCAGTACTGTAAATTTTTAAGGTATCTTTCATTCTAACTGAATGCATAATCAGAATGAGCACTCCTCTTACTGTAGCTTTTTAGCCAAACCCATCCTGGGAATTCTGTCTGCAAACAAGAATAGCAAATTCCTATTCTAACAGACCCATTTTAAATTACAATGAGGCAAAAATGACAAAAAGAATGAAGTCTTCATGAGAGACTGCAGTGTCAGCTTTTTGCTTCTATCACAGTGCACCCATTCTAAAAACAAAGTAGCAGCAGATTTTGTAGGCACAGTCTTAGATAATTGCATGCATAGTTCACAGAGAAATCAGCTTTAAATTTTATAAATTCAAACAACACATTTAACAATGTAAAAAAAATAGGTGAAGTGTATTCAGTCCACTACTGAATTCCTAGGCATCAAGACACAATAAACTTAAAGGATGCATAGCAGATTTGTAATAAGATATTGCATTTTTATTTAGATGCAGTTAAAGTAGGGATAATATGTTATGAAGACCAATATTTTAATAATCAGTAGACAGGTGTGAATTTGCCTTCTAAGTCTACGAAGAGTTATCTCCAACCTGTATAAGAGCAGTGGTTTACTGTGGGCATGAAAGGAAAATGGTATGTACATAACATTATCAAAAAGACCTTTTTTCATTCTCCCAGCAAAGTAAGCAATGAGTGACCCATCCAGGTCCCCATGTACTATCAAAAAATTTTGGTCTGCTGCTGCTGTTCCAACATGCAGTGTAGAAATTGTGGTGCTTTACGGCACAGGTCAGTCATTAAGCCTGCAAGCACAGTTGGTTCAACAGTTTTGACAGGACTAGTTTTAGTGGAAACATGAAATCTTGCCAAAATCAACATGTTTACAGAGTCAAGTCAATTAATTGGAATTTTCTTTTGAAAGAAAGACAGAAAGGAGTCCAACAATACTGATACAAGGCACAGTTACACATTCAGAACATTATTTTTTTCCTGCATCCATCCTTTTTTGATCTTTGTGAATTCAAATTCCCTTTTCCTCCGCAGTTCAAACTCTCACCCTTGCGTTCAGGTATTTTAGGTTGGCATAAACACATCACAAACAATAAATTGTTTTATGCATGCCTATGCTGGAAATTCACTGTGATATCTTACAAATCATTTGCAACTGGCTTGAAGTGGAAAATGTTTAATTCAGAAATATCCTGACAGGCTGTAGTCCCTTGTCTTCTGTTAGAAAAATGGACTAGTGACAGTACTTCCCTATTTCTATTTTCCCCATTGTGTTCAGTGCTGCAAACCAGCAGTTTTTTCCATTTGTTTCCAATTCCATTCCAGTTATGACTAGAATTGTATTGTTTTTACCTTTGATTAATGTTAAAAAAAATTCAGTAGCTGATTAGTGTCAGAAAATGTGCCTTTAAAGGCTAGAAAACACTAAATAACTGTGGATAGATCTTGCTCCAGACAATGGTTTGTCTCTCTTTTTCAGCCCTCATCTACTCTGACTCCTCACACAGGGCTACAGCTTTTTTTACAGCTCTCTTGTTCTGGGCTGAAAACACAAAATAAAATTGCAGCGCTGTGCTGTACTAGTGTTAGTGGCACAAACCCTTCAAAAGACAGGTGACAAAGGGCAGGAGGAGAAAACACGAAGCATTTTATGACTGCACATTTTCCTCCTTTTATTTTTTCAGTTATGGTTCAACAAAAACACTCAAGCAATGGTTCAGGTGCAATTCTGGTTTTTACCAAAACCTCAAGAATTAATTTGGATTCAGTATGAATGAATTCTTGATTCTATCTATTCTTCAACCAGTATTTTATATTGTCTTCTTCTTAAGCTAATCAGATCTCCTCCTTTCTTGTTCTTTGAAAAAAAACCCACATTTTTTTATCTCCCAGGTGGCTTCTGCTACAGCTTTTCTCTTTGATCACTTGTGGACAAGAGAGAAAAAAACAAACTGAAGTTAGTGGTCTGGAGTATCACCAAAACTTGGTAGAGGTTTCATTTGTGCTGGACTTTAATCTGTTTTTAAACTTTGGCCAATGTTATAGGCATTAGTGTGACTTCTGAATTACTTGAATAAAAGTAACAAAAACTGTAATAAAACCTTAGTTCAAGTTTAGAGATCTTGCCTTGCCAAGTAAACCATCCTAATCAACATGACTTCTGTAAATAGGTGGTGGTGGTGAAGCTTCCTTTTGTTTACTGTCAACATACCTGAAAAATAGTAAGCCTCTTGAATTTACTATTTATAGTAAATCACAGCCAAACTGTGTCTTGTTTACTAAATCAGTTTTACAGAACAGGAAAAAATGTTTTTATTTGTTCACCTTTTACATTCTCTTGAAATGATCTTGTAAAAGGTCATATGAAAATACAGATTTTCAATACCTTAAGAGGCTAGAGAACTCTTATTATCTATGAGGGCTGGGATTTTTTTCATTTTGTTTAAAATAATAAATCCCAAGAGTTTCTGGCTGTAAAGCAAAAGTACAGCAAAAATGGGCTCATTACATTCTCAAGAGGCCAGTGAATCCTTTTTGACGCAAGGTGTTGCGTTTGTTATGTAGAACAAAACTGTCTTTTTCTTTTCTCTCATGAAACATCAAGCTTTGCAATTCTCACCCTATCTGATGCTAACAAAAACTAATATCAGTATTGTAATTTCCCAAGGAGTCCAAAATCTGTACTTACTAAAAAATCTCTAGTTACCTGCATTTGTGGCATGTTTCCATGTGTGCTTTTGCACTAAGAAATTGGTGATCCTGAGCACTGTGTCCAAGGGTTTAATGGATTTAGGGGAATGAATCAGTTTTGTAAACAGTGTAGTGCCAAACAACATGTGCATGAATAGAACACTGGATACTATGCCAGGAGCCTTCTAGCCATGCTTTTACATGACGCCAGCCCTTCTCACTGGAAAACCGCAGTGTTTTGTGATACCTGTCCAGGAACAAGAAGTGTTTCACAAGGATCAAAGTAAGGGTGACATGTGCACCAGTCTTCTGCTTAAAAAGATTATTCCTGACAACACTACTGATTAATGATATTCATGTGTTAAATATAGTAGCTCAAGAGGTGAGTTTGCACTTTCTAGTAAAGTCAGGGATATGCTTGATGAGTTTGTTAGCTGGAGATTTATGTAGCCTACTGTCAGTGAGAGATAAAAAAACTAAAGCCTTCTCTAAGCCTATTTCTTTATCTGCAGTAAGTTGTATGCTGTGACCATTTAATTTTATTATTGCTATCATCTGTATTAAACCATTGATTAACACTGTTACAAGCTGACTTTACACTGATTTACTGCATTCATGTTTGGGACCCCCAAATATTAGAAGGACATAGACCCATTGGAGGGAGTCCAAAGGAAGGCCACAAAGATAATCAGAGGGCTGCAACACCTCTCTTACATAGACAGGCTAAGAGAGTTGAGCTTGTTCAGCCTGGAGAAAGAAGGCTCCAGGGAGACCTCAAAGAAGTTTTCCACTACATAAACGGGGCCTACAATAAATCTCAAGGATGACATTTTAAAAAGGCATGTAGAGATAAGATGAGGACAATGGCTTTTAACTGAAAGGGATTAGATTTAGTTAAGACATTAGGAAGAAATTCTTCACTGTGAGGTGATGAGACACTGGCACAGGTTGCCCAGAGAAGTTGTGAATTCCCCATCCTTGGAAGTGTTCAAGGCCAGGCTGGATGAGGCTTTGAGCAACCTGGTCAAGTGGAAGGTGTCCCTGCCCATGGCAGAGGAGATGGAACTAGAGGATCTTTAGGGTCTCTTCCAACCATTCTATAATGCTGTGATTCTACAATTCCATGATTCCATGATTCTATGATTTCATGATAAGCCTATTAGTTGTCCAACAACATTTCTCTGGCCATTCATGATTTCAAAAATGTTATCTGGGATTCCTAGGTGAATGCTCAGCTCCAATGATACTTAAGAGACACTTAACTGAGATTTTACTGCATTAATTCTAACGCTGCCTGAACTTTCATATCAGCTTGCTTCTTAACACTAATAGTAACACAAAATATAGTTTGGGGAAAGTGATACACAAGATAGTGAAGGAGTTATATGGCAACAAACAGAATTTCAAACACTATCCACTCATTAGTTTTCAAAACCAACATATGTTGTGTCTACATGATAGACTCAGTCTGGCTATGTCTTCCTCCTGCCACCCAATTCCATATCAAGATGAACTTTAACCACATACTATCCTTCCTCCATTAATCTTTCTGCCTCTTCTTTCCTAGAAAGACTAAGACAGACTTATGGTTTAGATGGGAGGTATGACATGATCTGGTCAGGTAATCAGACTGAAATGTTATGATTAGACCTCTCACTCCATAGTTCAGCTATAGCCTCAGGTTCTAAGTACCTAAATATTTTACATTTTCTGTAAGAGTAGTCTTTTAAATACCAGTAGAGGTGCACAATGTAGGGAAATAAGGTGAAATTATATATTGAATTCTGAAAAAAATATAAGTATGCTAGCATTGAAATGTCTCAGAATAATTACCAGGGACTACCAGTGGTAATATTAGCTTGGGTGAAATGACACTGTTGCAGGTATACTGCCTCTGATCTTTTCCCTTTTGTGGGGACTGGTGTAGTAGTACTGTAGACTGTGCAAACTAGAACTATAGGATATTTGAGACTTTTATCTTCTATTTTAATTTGATAACCAGTGCACCCCAATACTTTATCTGTTTATTTTATCTGCCCTATGCCTCTTTTCATGGCAGCCTTATTCATGTGACCCGGACATGGTGGTAAAAGGAGAGAGAAGTCACAGCTATCTCTTACTTCTGTCAAGACTTTAAGGCAGCATCTAGGTTGCTAGATAGAGATATATTTACTAAATTGGGACCAAGAGGATATGTTCAAAGTGTCCTGAAATAGAAACTTTGACCTCTTGGAAAGGCAAGCAGTTTTTCAAATGCAAATATCTTCAGTTAGCAGAAAGTTTGAAGGAAGCAAGAGAAGGCAGAAATGTCTGAATATTGTTCAGGGATATTATGTCTGCCCATGAAATGGAAGAGCACACCATTCAGGCTCAAAGTTTGAGACAAATCATCTGGCTCAGAAAGAAAATTCAAGCATATTTGCACCTGACACAGAAAACTCAACACCACAGTAAAGTTCACAGGTTAAATTAGAACACCTTCTTGGAAAAACTGAAGGTTTATTAACCCCTTACTCATTTAAACTTTCCCCTTTTGGCACAGCCTTGGCCCAACACCCTTGAGAGTACTTTTTTCCTCTGAAAGTTTTTATATGGACACAGAGCTGGTTTACTGCCAAATTTGATTGAAGTGTCTACCTCTGAAGTATACAGTTCCACAGATATAGAAGAGAGAGGAGTGTGAAGAAATGGGGCATGTGTCTGAAAGAAAAGACCACAAACTTAATGTCCACTGATAATAGATATGTTATACAGAGCAGTAGTGGAGCTGCAAATACACTCATGCACATGAGCATGACGTATTTTATAACAAATAAATCGTGTCATTCCTGTTGCATGCAGGACAAAATCCTACTACTATCAAAGTTAGTGGTTTTGATAGTAGAAGCTTTTGAAACGCTAGAGAGCAATCTTAAATCTTTAATGAACAGTGGGAACTCTGATCAAGTTCATCTAGGAGGCAAAGGGATAGGATGTGTGATTTCTTAATTGTTTATTATTAAAACAAAGAAAAGGAAAAAGTCATGGTAGGGGTTGTATGGAATCAGAGAATTTTATCTTAAATTTCACTAAACTGAAATCAGCAGCAGACACAGAATACTTACAATGCAAACAAATGCACTTTTTTGTTGAAAATCCTATCAGAAAATGAGAGGGATAATCAAATTAATTTTTCATTAAAGTACATTTTCTGACTGGTAACCAGTACAATGTACACAAAACACAATATTTCAAACAAAAAGTAATAAAGTTGCCAAATAAACTAATGAATTTCATAAATAATCTACATTACAAATCTGTGGAATGCAACAGATCAGTGTATTTCATTAGTCAACAAACATCGAAGAGCTGCAAAACAATTCTTTATGTATATAATTCACTATAAACCTCATAAATGTAATAGCTTATGTTCCTTGTATCTTTGCACTTGCTTGGTATCCAAAATTGAATTGTTTGTATTGTCTTAAAAAAAAATGAGAAAATACCCAAATTAACAAAAGAATACATTTATTTATTCTGATACGATTTGAAACGTATACACTTAAGATGCCTGGTTGGTACTTGATTTATCTATTTTGAAACAACTCTATCACATAAATAGCAAATTAAAGAGCAGATTACTAACTGGGGTATAAACATGATTACACTCAGGCTTGCTAATACATCAGTCTGAAAGCTGACACTCTCCCTTTCTTAAAATTATTCTAAACAGTGCATGCCAAATATCTTAGACATTATTGAAAATGGCTGTCACAGAAAATGTAAAAGGACGGCATATATTCAGCATGGCCTTATTGTCTGAATTTGTGAATCTCTACACTGACATAAAATTGCTACCCTGTCAGCATGTAAAAGGACGGATCATTTAATCTCTTTAGTGATGAAGTTTTGAATCCACAAAGCAGAAGCTATCAGTCCTTTGAGATGATTATGATGCCTCGAACCTGACAGCTTGTGATGACAGCTTTCACAAATTTTGGAATCAAATTGTTCCTGCATCTAACAGAAGAAGCAGGTGTGTACAAAATAGAAATGGATGAGGCTAAACATGAGGATAGTGTGATCTTTATGTTCAGTATAATTGTTAAAAGTTATACCAGGGAAAATTATAGATTTTGGTTTTGAACCTCTTCGTGATATACACAGATGAGGGCACCAATAACCCATATGGGTAAAAGGTTTGCCAGGATAGGAATATCAAGATAAACAGATGGCTGTACCATTGCCATATGGCTCCTCGGAAATTGGACGACGCTATGGCATTTTGCCACAAGATAGATCTAGTGTTATTTCTGAGCCAATATTTTAAGCAATACTAGGAAGGAATACATAACTATCTGCAATTAGCTGTGTTACGTAAATATAAAAAAAATAATAACTGTTTTAAGAGAAATTTTGTAGACTGATATGTTTCTGAAATGCCAATAGCAATTCACTGGAAAATTATTCACTTCAGCTCTGTTTTTTTGGTAGTCTATATTCAGGAAAATGTGTTAAATAAACTAAGTTGCTATGCTGATGGGGCTTAATTTCACAGTTTATCTCCCTGTACAGAACAAAGAAATCCTCTCTAAACACATACAGTGTTTGCAGTGCTAAAAAAACTGAGGAAAGCAGAAGTAAACTACAGACAACTTTAAACAAGAACACTAATTCTAAAATTCAGCTCAGCTGGGTATCTGCATACATATCTGAATTATTCAGATATGATCTTGTACCCAAGGTCAAAGGTTTGCCATCCTTATAAAGTACTTACTAGAACTTTCTTATGGTTCAAATACTGTTGATTGACATATCAGGTGTTTCTCTGCATTGTCACATAAATTGTACATTTTTGCACCACCTCAACATGCCCTTGGTTTTAGTTCACACTAATATTTTTTTAAAGAGCAAATGAAAGCCCATTATAAGGGAAAGAGATGGCCTCAGAGGATAGCACAAAGGGTATTTCCACTTCAAGGACCAGTAACTTGGCTTAACATGTTGCGATAGCAATATCAGGGCTTTGAAAAAGTCTAGACAAGAGCACATGAGTTTTAGCTATTAAATTATTTGTATAGTTAAATTCCAAGCACTAAGCTTAAGTTTTTATTAAGAAATTGCACTCTGGGCAGATCAGAGTAAAAGCTTGACATATGAGGATTCTAATGACTCACAGAAAACAGCATTAAAAAAGTACCTAATATTCAAAAGCATCAGCATGACCTTAGGGCACAAAACACATCAAGAAGAGATAATAAAAAATAAATAAACCAACAAGTTTTTCTGAAAAAAAATTAATTCATTCTTCAGTGATATTTCCTCCAGCATTTCAGCAAAGAGTTACTCCTCCTGAGCTCTACATCTTAATGCTTGAATTCCCCAGCTCTAGAAGTACTCAAAGTGTGTAGAAACTTCTCTAGTATTTGTTTAGCTAAAATTAGCATTCAGCCTGATTCCTGTTGATTTCAAATCCTTGTAAAACATAAATATAAAAACACCTAGCAGGAGAAGTAACCAGAATATAGGTTTCACAATTAAGTTTTGTTGTGTGTTGTTTTGTTTTATTTGTTTGTTTTTGTGGATGGAAATGTAGAGAGCAGCTGGGAAAAAGAGTGGAATATTTTAGAGGAAATTATTGTTGACCTTAAAAGATGGCTAGCACTTTTACAAAACTCCTGTTACTCTGAGCAAGCTACACGGCCATCAGCAGCCTTCACAGAAGCTTTGGAGAATCCTCCAGACAGTTCTTTTCAGAAATCCATGAGGTTTTCAGAGTATCTGTGCGTACTTCCAAGTTTTGATCACTTTAGCTTCTCAGTGGCCACAGAGTTGTGAAGCTTGCAGTACAGGCCTTTTTTACACTCTTCATTTCCCTGCAGTATTGTAGGCTTCAGGGGAAATTTCAGCCATAGCTTTGAAGCGCAGATACAGTTAAGCTATTGTAGAAAGCTCTGTGTGAATTCTGCACTCAGTAAAATGTTTGTTCATGCACTTGCAATCTTTTCTTTAACAGATCTTGCATCCCAACCCACATTTCATTAGAAAACTGCCTCTACTGCAGAATATTCTGAATTATGACCAAGGCACATCAATATTTCACTTTTTTACTGCCAGTCACACTGAGATACCAAAGCTTTTGACAGAGAAATAGTAAGCTGACCACATTTTTTGGCATGAATGACAGCAGGTCTTCAAAACCAGCTTGTTCTCCCACCTAATTGTTATTACTCTGAGTCACTGTTAAATTTCATTTCTATAATATTCAGCTATATTCAGCAGATTAGTTCCGCTAGGCTGGCTTAACAACAGCTCTTGGTTACAGTCTTTTAACACTCTTTTCAAGGGAGTAGAAGTAGGAGGGAAAAGAAAGAAGGCAGAAAATGAGAAGAAGATTGAGGAAAGGAGTAAACTTGTAAGGAAATTAATATATTTGATTAGCATGGCTTGTCTATTCAGTACAATCAGGACAGTGTGCTCTTAAATGACAATATCCCAGGCACTATAAAAGTCATCTTTTCAAAAAAGATCCTACATTTAGTGGCCAATACATGGAGATTTAATTGTAATTTTTCACCTGAACTGTCTGCACTTTAGACCTGGGATCAAAAAAGAAGTCCATTGTAAAACCAGTATGTTTGTTATAAGGGGAGTCACCCTCCCTCTTCTTTACACATTTTATTTTTTAATGACATATTTCCTAAAGATATTTGGCTGATAGTAAAATAATCATTTCATACTTTTATCTAGAAAAGTTTTAACTGTTATTATTTGTGCTGTGTTGTAGTCCTCTGCAAACTAGGCTTTGACTGATCAAAATTCAGGTGTTAGTATAGAACATCACCTGAAAATCAGCTCTAGGATGACCTTACCTAGACAGAATACTGAATATCTCTTCAGTTCCCTATTTGAAGCAACTGTTAAAATGGACAAGAAAAAAGACATTATTAGCAATCTAGAGAAGCATTTTTCTGGCAGTAAGTAAATTGAGTTATATATCATAGCACAATGAAAGCTAGAAGGAAACAGAATTATTTTCTATAACTGTACAAGAAGGAAAACAAGAGAAAACCCGTTTAACTGAAGGACAATGTTAGAAAAATAATTGGTTATAAACTAACTGTTGAATGCTTTCTGCCTGGCAGTAAGAACAGTTGAGCTCTAAAATAGATTGCGCAAGGAGCTTAGGGAAACTTTCTCTGCAAGCTTTAAAGAACAGGATAGACAAATGTTTTTGAGCACTGTGATCCACACAACATGGGCAAAGACTAGCTAACTAGGCAATCTCTAAAGCTTTCTTCCAGCCTCATTTCTGTAATATGATTTTGTACAAGAACAGAGGATTGAACCAAATTTAGTGATCAAGAGATTGCTTCCAGAACTATGCTTTTATTGTTAAGACAAATCAAAATCCCCAAGCCACTTTTTAGTTGTCAGAGGACTATATCTTTTGATAACATTTTTAGCGCTGTTACCCAGAGTGGATATTTTCATGTACATTACTAATGGGACAGTTTTTCAGAAAGTTTGCAGCTCCCAAAAGGGATGTTGCTCAGAACCTAGATGAAAGGTGCAGATTTTAAAAGTGCTTTTCACTGAGTAGGTTGCAGGAGAAAAAAGTAAATTACACACATGAAAGCTTGAAAAAGACACAAAAACATGCTTCAGAAGACTTTATCCACTTCCAAACAATAGACATTTCACACATCATTTCAGGATTTTGTAGGATTAAAACATAATTCTTGGATAAATTATCTCAGTTATCTATTTGATAAAAATGTGCATCTAGTTTAATTTCTAGATGCTATTATATGCAACAATAAGATATATGACAATAGAATTCAATTTTTGCAGGTTTTTTTTAAAAAGTTTCCTTGCTTTAAGTTTTGTTGTAGTAACACCATACACCAGCTTCAGTACATAGTTGTCCTGGGTTCAGCAGCAGCAGTCATTTTTCTCCTCCTTAGTAGGGAGTCCAGTGCTGTGATTTTGACTTTCAGCCTGGGAACAGCGCTGATAACACCAATGTTTTTAGTTGTTGCTCAGTATTGTTTAACCTGACCAAGGACTTTCTGAGTCTCATGCTCTGCCAGGGAGGAGGGGAAGCTGGGAGGAAGAAGAGACAGGACACCTGACCCAAACTGACCAAAGAGGTATTCCATATCACAGCACATCATGCCCACTATATAAACTGGTGTTAATTGCCCTGAAGGGTTAGACCACTGCTGGGTTAGGCTGGGTATCGGTCGGTGGGTATTGAGCAGTTGTATTCTCTTCCCTTGTTATTTCCCTTCTCATTACTATTACTGGTGGTAGCAGCAGTGGTTTGTGTTATACCTTAGTTACTGGACTGTTCTTATCTCAACCCATGGGAGTTACATTCTTTCGATTCTCTTCCCCATCCCTCTGCGAGCAGGGGTAGGAATTGGAGGGAAGTGAGTGAGCGGCTGCGTGGTTCTGAGTTATGGACTGATCTTAAACCATGACAATAGTGAAAGGCAAAATGATTATTCCGAAGAGTGCCACTAGATGTTCCAATTGAGTTAATTACAGCCATGATTATTTCATTCAAATCAGGTCTTAGAAAAATTTATTTGTGGACAGGAAATAATGTATATTTCAGTGTATGAATCTAGGATTTTTTTTGCATAGTAACTTCATATACTTGGCTGAATATGTGTCCTCAACTTCACAATGACTAAACTCATGCCTAAAGTCCCATATACCTCCTCAAGTCCACTGCTGCTTTGTATGAGGAGTTAAGAATTGTTATAGCACAGTCACAGATCACTTGAATTAGGGAAGCATAATTAGCACTTATCATGTCAAAAGAAGGTATTACAGAAACTGAAAATAGTCTGTGGAGATATTTTCTTTTCAGCATTTTCTTCACTTGGCTGAAACAGGGACTTGCCCTCTGTGGATGAACCTGGAGAAATTGCCAGTAATGCCCTGGCAGCACATAATCAGCTGTGGATAAAAGAAATACTCAATTGCAGCAACTCTCAGTTAGCTAAATCAGAAGCAGCATGAGGGTTCTTGAGATGTAGAAAGCTTTGCTATAGATGCCTAAGGACAGAGTATTAGTGTACCTAGGGTTTTCGAAAAGAGAGTATGCTGTATGAGAAATTGTTTTTTTGTTTGGTTTTCATCTTCGGCTATAAAATTCTCTGGGTATTTAAAGGAAACTCATTTTCATGCATTTGTTGGGGTTTTTTTTCACTTCTGACAAATGTTTAAAACTTAGTTAAGCATCTGTTTTCTTCTTTGTTTGAAGCAACTTTTCCTTCTAAACAGCTGTTTAGCCTATGATAATAGTCTTCCTCCTGGGAAAGTAGTTCATTTTTGTTGCCAGTTTCCAATACCTTGAAGGTGGGTTGTTTTAAATCTGTAAATGAATAACTTCTGCTGTGTTTTCTATTACCTATTTGTGCCTGTGTGACTGTTTCTTACTCTGGTATATTAGGACAATTCTTCTTATGTTTATTACATTGTTAAGTTCGAGCTGTGCCACTGACCTGCCTATTGTTTAAAAGAAGGTAAGAAAAGGAGAGCTGAATGCAGTGGTGAATATCATTCTGTGGTTTTGTTTGTTTTTTTTTTTTTTTCCCCCTGTTTGCTTGTGCATATACCTTCATTTTTTAGTTCTTGTGTTCTAGAAAATTAAAGGTTATACCATGTTACGAAATACAAAAGAAGACATGAGAGTAGTTTTCTGCAGCTATTACTAGAGGATTTGATGGAGAGACTCTCAAAGCCTCAAGAGTTAAACAAGAAGTCCCCAGAGCCTGAAAGAAAGCACTGTAATGAAGGAAGCTGTAATTACTGAGCTTACAGTGCTTTCACTGATTTTGCATTACTTAGATTTTTGTTTTGGTGAAAATGATTTTTTTTTGCAAGCAACTTTAGCAATTCCTAATGAAAGCAAATCACTCAAGCTAACCTTCACCTGTTACTTTAGGAATAGCCTGTAATGCAGATCACAGGTACTGGAAAAATGTTTTGTCTCCTTGTTTTTCAGGAAAATGCTATTTATGGGAACAAATGTTTTAGCTCAAAGATTCATGGAGACATCAAAATCTTCTTTCTACTGCAAGACAGCAAATATCAAGAAGTTAAATATAGATTTATGCAAAGACGAAGAGATCTGCTCCCTATTTTTTTGTTAAGACAGCTTAGAAGCTGCAAGACACTGCATGCTACCCCATTAATTTCGGAAAAAAAACCATCAAAGACCTTGAGCTGTAGTTCAGATCAATGGTTGACAGTAGCTAGTTTTTTGGTAAAAATTATCAATTTGTTGATTATCTCCATTTCTAATTATCTGTCTACAGGTGCAAAACAGTGACTGGAGAATTAAAATATATGACCATCTTTTAGGATGTGATGAAGTAACACTATGCAGAGCTTCAACCTAAGGTTCAAGTTTCAGCTGTTTCCCAGCAGCTTCTTTTTTCCAGGTTTCCACCGACTTAGAAAATGGTGTCTTGAGTTATTTATGTTCTCCATCTTTGTAATCTTCATTTCATTTTTGTATAAGAAAATGCAATGTTTTCTCATAGGAAATATGAGTGGTAAGATCATAAGAAAAAAATTGATATCGCATACATTATTTATAGGTTTGCTGGGGGATTCTTACTGGAGGTTTTGCCAAAAACTTAGGTAGAGTTTTTTACAATTTGGAAGTGGAAATCCATACTTTCCTTGAAGATATTTTGAATAAAATGTCTTCAGTTGAAATGTCAATTTTCTTTTACTACTCTTTCTTTAAGTGTGAAATTTCAACTAGCCTCAGGAGAGTATATCAAACACTTGAAATGACTATGGTTTGTTGTTTTTCCTGCAATGCTACAAAGGTTATTTATTGGTGAAAGCTAATAGTAAAAGACACCTGTCTCCTTTTTTCATCTTCTCTCACTAATTTTTTTCATCTATATAGTCATAGTGATCAAGACCTTGTAGATGAGATTTTTCAGAAATGCTTAGTGTTAGCTTTCTGTTGCTTCATGAAAAGAATGGCTTTTGGCAGCAGAGGTGAAATGAGAGTGAGCACTTTTACACCTTTACATGAACTGCAGTTTATACAAAACCAATCTGTAACAAACAAATCTCTTAACTCCATCTCCAGTCCCTGGTCCACAACACTTTCGAGAGGTCCTGAGGGTGTCTTGAAGTCCCACTTAGTTGAACACAGGTGCTGGAGTTGCTGAGAACTAACCTTCATTCACTGTGCTGAAAATGAGAAGTTTTACTCAGCATGAGGAAGGCATTTCTGCATCTGCACCTGAATTTCTAAGTGTGGTTATTAACCACTTTAAAACTGATGAACCTAAATTAAAATAGTCCTCTCCTAATTTGAAGAAAATGGAAACAAAAATATAATAATATTCCAGCCATAACTTGAGGACTGGGGTATGGAAGATGTAGATCTTATTTCTGGCTTTTTCAGAGTCTCAACATAAATCATGATTATTTTCAATCATTCTCATTATAGCAATGTTTTAGAGACAGTTTAAAACAAGCCTCCATGGTGCTGGGTGCTATACAAAGCACATAACAATAGGTGATCCTCCCTTCAAACCTCACTCATAAAAAAATCTTCGCTGCATAGAGAAGGGAGATAGGAGTTGACATAACTCAGGGTGGCAATAAACATGATTTTGGTATCTTCTTCATTCCTCTTTCTTTAATGATTTACTTCAGATGCAATAAACACAAGAAAAAAGGAAAGCAGAGAAACAGGACACGGGGAAAGTGTCCCTGGAATGCAATGAACTTAAGCAGGTATGAAGAAGCTGTGAGAAAAAGGCTGGAGCAATTAGTGAGACAAACACAGAAAGAAAAATCCAGCTAAAACTACAGATTCAGAGAATGCTCAGGTGATCCTGCATTGGCTGATTCTGTGCCTATGGGAACGTGTTTCCCCTTCTGCTGTGTGGTTTTGAGGAATAACCACATCACTAAGTGGTTTGCTTTTCTGTAATATCTGGGTGGGAAAAATCCTTTCATTCCCTTCTCATGGAATTTTTGCTGTTCTCATTTGGAGCCCTTTCTGTTAATTATGTAAATACTTCCATTTTCCAAAATAATGTAAATACTTCCATTTTCCAAAATATAATGATAACCTAGGGCTTGAACATGAAAATGCCAATCAAAACCCAGTCTAAATACAAAAGTGCTTATTAGCAAGACAACAAAGAAAGGTAAACAGTGAGCCTTGTCAGTCTTGATAGCAGTATAATCTTTTCCAACAATATGTGCTGCTTTCAAATATCTTAAGTTAGCAGTAATATTCTAAAACTGTGAGCTACAGAGGTTTTTTAAATCTGTTTGTTTTGTTAGGGTAATTTCTTCTCTAAAGTGTATCTAGCTGTAAAACTTTATATAAAATATACTGTCCATATGCATTCATGCATCCTGTATGCAAAATGCATATGAAACAACAGAAGGTAAAGGTAAACATGACCAGCCTCCATTATGCATTTATCTCTTAGGCCTTGCAAGTTCTCTATTATCAATCAAAACTGTATCAGAGGGACATATGATTGCTGATATTATCCCTGCTGCTATTCCTTTTATCTCTGCTGCTGTTAGTCCACAGCCAGGGTAACTAGGGTACTGTATAGCACTTATAAAGCTGAAGTGGCTCCTCTCATGGGGCAGAAGGGATAGCTATCTAGCAACTCTTATGAACAAAAAAATATTAAAACAGTTCCTGACTATCTCCCAGAAAATGCCATCCATTAAAGTCAGTTGACGTTTACAGCAACAAAGGAAATGGAAACAGAGCTTTTACACTCCCAGTCAGTACACATTGTGGCAAAGCTTCTTTAATGCTACAGAGGTACAACCTGACACAGGTTTGTATCTGCGACTATTTATGCATCATCTGTAATGGCTTGTCTGTTTGATTATCAAGTACTTTATCAGAAATTATTATACCATACTTGTTATTTCATCGCATTTTTGTCTGCTTTGAATACTTTGCCTGCCATATAGATGACATTTAGGGGATGATTATTATAGTAAAAATAATAAGTTTAACTTATCATACTTTACAAAGAGAGAGGAAATGATTATTCAGCGCACAGGCTTTCAGCTTGCAAAAGATTTTGTCATATTTCTACCTATATTCTCATTTTTTAAATATAGAATACTACCTGTCTATTTCACACAGCGGAAAGGTGGCTCTTGTCCTGTATTCCTGTTCAAATGTTGCATATAAGACAGTGATTCACTGTATCTTCTCTTACAGATAAAGTCTATGCGTTTAAATAACCTTGAATAAGTTATTGAGGTGAAGAGGGATGCTCTTTTTTTTTCTTTTTTTTTTTGCTTGCATATAAAACCAACTACTTGTATTTTGTACCTTGTTATTATTTGTTATTCATATATTGGTTGTTAAAGACACTTTGGAATGTTGATAGACTTTTTCTCCTGTTAACTGTGATAAATTGTGGACTAGAAATATATGAAACCTGAAATTTTTAATTACTTGCCCAAAGAAGAATAAGCATAATGTCACATGTGGTTGCTGAATCTGCAGTGAGCTTCCCACAGCTGGAAAACCACAGCAGCAATTTTTGCAGCCAGGTGATTGTTTCACTTGTTCACCTGGGAAATACAGAAAAACTCCCTGATTTTTCATGAACTCATAATAGTGAAAATGTTTGCAACATTAAAATGTAAAAGTACTGTATATCTGTGACTTTTTACCCTTGAAAAAGAATCTTTTTCTCACTATGTGGCAAAATTTGAGAGACTCCAAAATGATTCAAGGACAAAGCTGAAGAGAAATGAGGAATTTTCTCCTTTTGAAATGATACTAAAACCTTCCTTTGTGATTACTTGTGTGGATTTGTTATAGAATATAGATGCTTAGATATGTATATCATGCACTTGATATGTTGTATCTGTGGTACAATTATTTCTTGTAGCTCAGGAGGCACCATATAGGAAATTGTCTGGTTTACCGTAATTTCTTTATTTTACCTTGTACTTTGACTATAAGAAAAATGATTTAATCACAAACATGACAAATGATAAACACTGGGTCAGACACTCAGGTAAAAATAGCATAGATATGTAATGCAGGTTTAAATAGAAAGTTGTAACTGTAATTTGACATATGTCGTAACCAGTCATAAGCTGCATCTATTGCTTGGTGCAGGGTAGACTTTAGCATCTCCAGTTAGAGAATAATAATTCTTTTTCATCATTTATGTAATTTACAGCCTGTATTTGATAAAACTTTAAGATCTAGCCTGCTGGATTTGCATATAACTGCTCTTTCTTATAGATCAAAGTCCAGAGCTTAAGGTCCACCAACCTTCAACTCAGTCTCTGAGTCAAGAGCGTGGAAAACAAGATGTTTGTTCCACCGCAAGTAGACCAGTGTGTGTTTAAGTATCACCAATTTTTGTCAGATTTAAGGCAGAGAGATAAAAATATGCTTGGTCTTGACCAATCTGGTCTCCCAGAAAAATTCTTATATGTCTTCTGTTGCCACAGCCACAGGTTATCCCACAGCCTTCTTTTATGAGCCTAACCTAGGCAGTGGCTTACTAGCTAAACCTGGTTTCTGTAACTAAGCAAGTTTCCTTTCAGGTGAATTGGGACCTCATCTGACCTGTCATTTTCCCCTCTCTGTCTCCCAGGATAGAGAGAATATTCCAGGGATTCACTCACAGAATAGCTCAGTACACTTTTCTGGCCTTACTAAATTTTTGCCTGCCCAATCCTTCAGAAAAGAGTAAGAAAACTTAATTCTTCACTTGGGATAAGAGGGAATCCAGGGTTAATTGGAGTTTTAAAAGTATGTAATTTAACATAGTAAATAGGTCCCTGAAGTATTTTAGACTAGGTGGAGTTTGCATACAACTTTTTCTTACATAATATCTTAAATCCAACTAACAATTTTTCCAAAACACATTACAAGAGGAAGGGTAGGCATAAATTCTGCTTGTGTACTCACATGCACAAACCCTACTAATTTTTCTTACCTCTTCTTTGAAATATTCTTGTAACGTGTTCCTATTTTGAAAACAGTCCAATAAAAATCTATGCAATTTACTTCCACCAAACTAAAACATTTTTCTACAGGTAAACAAAGTTTGAAAAAACACAGTCAAAACCAGCTGATGCATGAAAATAAAGACAGAATATTGCCATTATAAAGGTTTTCTGCTGTTTCCTTGTAAATGTCAAGAAATGCAGCAAGAGTAAGTGAATTTTGCAACCACTTTGTGTTTTTTCTCACAATTTGCTGCTTGCCTTCCAAAACATGTTTGTTTGCATCTCACAATTAACACTTTTTCTCCTCATCAAAACAATTTACCAGGTGCTTCTCAAATTTAAGTATATGATCATATTCCACTCTCCATGGGAAAGAATAAAAACTTCTTTTCTGCCTTAGGAACCTTTCAATATTAGTCATGTACATGTAAGGACATGGTGGTAACCGAAATACAGTTTGGAGTGCCACTGCTTGTAAAAGATTGTTCTATGTCACATGGAATCTTTTCCTATAACTGAAATATCACACAGCTAAAAGAAACTGAAAGTCAAAGTTCATCTTTTTCTTCAACCATGTGTCTGATTGAAAAAGGCTGGTATCCATAAAAACATAATTTCAGGTAGAGCTTGAGATTGGAAAACAGAAAGAAATCTGCATGGTTGAGACGTGTGGTAGAAAAGTCTTCTTTTTATATATTCTTCCCAAGGGACTAGATAATGTACAGATACAATCTAGGCTGAAGATCTGCCCTCACTGATTACTTTTATTTGAGCATTATAGCCAGGACTATTTGGAATTTATGTAGTACACAAGTATTTACTAATACATCAAGTCTATATTAGGACTAATGTTCTATCAGTAACAGTATGCTTGTCACCAGCTTAGCAGGTATTTGACAAGCCACTGCTGGGTAGGCAGTCACTGGTCAACTGCAGATGCATCATCTACACTTTGCAAGATTTTGCGATAGAACTCCATTTGCAAACCCAAAAGGAGAGCCGAGAGACAGTACCTGAGATGAGGACACCCAAACAAACCCTGAACCTGCTGCTCCCAAGCCCATTACAGGAGCCATCAGCCCATCAAAAACTTATCTACACAAACTCAGAGGAGCAGATGGGCACAAGGGCAGACAGAAATCCAACTAAACTGAGGAAGGGATGTTCTGCCCAGTTCCCAGGGCTGTCCTAGAAAAGCTTCAGTCCCAGTGTTCACTTCTGAAATGCATCAAAGTGAGCAGATGCTGAAAGAGCAGATTTTGTTCTGGGGCAGATCACTGCCTAGAGGAAGGGAAGGTCCTACACCTGGGTCGGAGAAATCCCAGGCACAGCTACAGGTTGAGCAGAGATGAGATTCAGAGCAGCCCTGTGGAGAAGGACTTAGGGGTATTGGTTGATGAGGAACTGAACATGAGCCACCAGTGGGCACTCACAGCCCCAAAAGCCAACCGTATCCTGGGCTGCATCAAAAGGAGTGTGACCAGCAGGTCAAGGGAGGTGATCTTGCCTCTCTACTCTGCTCTTGTGAGATCTCACTTGGAGTATTGTGTGCAGTTCTGGTGTCCTCAACATAAAAAGGACATGGAACTGTTGGAACAGGTCCAAAGGAGGGCCATGAGGATGATCAGGGGACTGGAGCGTCTCCTGTATGAAGATAGGATGAGAAAGTTGGGGCTGCTCAGCCTGGAGAAGAGAAGGCTGCATGGTGACCTCATAGCAGCATTCCAGTATCTGAAGGGGGGCTATAGGCATGCTGGGGAGGGACTCTTCTTTAGGGACTGTAGTGAGAGGACAAGGAGTAATGGGTTCAAACTTCAACAGGGAAAGTTTAGATTGGATAAAAGGAAAAAATTCTTTACTGTAGGGGTGGTGAGGCACTGGAATGGGCTGCCCAGGGAAGTTGTGGATGCTCCATTGCTGGCAGTGTTCAAGGCGAGGTTGAGCAAAGCCTTGGGTGGCATGGTTTAGTGAGAGGTGTCCATGCCCATGGCAGAGGTGTTGGAACTAGATAATCTTCAGGTCCTTTCCAACCCTAACTATTCTATGATTCCATGTGGAATACATTACAGGATGTGGAGGAAGAGCATTTTAGGATTGCACAGGACTGCTTATCTGAACTTTAGAAAGGGTTATATGTGATTTGGGCCGAGTAAGTGTGGGAAAATAGATGTGTAAGGAGATAAAAAGAGCTGGTCATGTAACCAACCAACTTTCCTGGTTGGTTACTAATCTGTTCATACCCCAAGCCTGATCAGTACAGTCTGTCTTACCTACTAAATTTCTTTCTAACCCTTTCCCATGGGTAAGACGGATATGGTTTGTTGCTTGTTATATTGTGCACCTGCAGTTGGTAGGCACAGTTACTTATTTGGGTCTAGATGAAGTGACCCTCTTAAAACAGTAAAGAACTCACAGGGCCAATGAGATCTTGGTTGTGTTAGAAGGAACAAGGGAGAACAATGGGGATTAGTAGTACTAAAGGATGAGTTATTTGACAACTTAGAAAAGTGGCTATTCAATCACCTAACTTGACAGAAGAATTAACTTTTAAGGTGTTCTGAAGTGAATTTCCTTCATATAATACCAAAAATCAAAAAGACCCCAGCCCAGGTGAAGATCCCTCCCCTGAGCTCATGTAGTAGCCAGGAAGAATGACACAGCAAATATTAAAATTATATGCAGATTGCAACCAATCACTGTAACAGGGAGTTTACCACCTTTTGAGTATAAATGTAATGGAAAAAGCAGGCATTGCTGTGCTTGATTTGTGGAACAGTCCATTTTGCACCCAGGCCTGAATAAACAGTATCTCAAGCATATGGAATTGGTTTACTGCATGCTGGTCATGAATCCACTTTTCAACATGATCACAGAAGGAAGTGGCTATCAGGGGGACCTGAGAAGTCCTGAATACACTTGGTACCATAGAGACACTGACGTCTGGGGAATCTCTAAGGGTGAGACCAACTATCATGTGTCTGAGGGCAAAAGCACAGAGGGGTTGTCTACTGGGGGGAAAACCTGGCAAGGGGGTTGTGCATGTGTGAGTGGGACGGTCAGTGCCAGCGACTGGAGCAGGGCTACACACTCAGGGGGTTGTATGTCCAGCTGGCAGTAACTGTGGAGACTGGGATCCAAGGCAGATATTGGGCATGCTGAACGTCTCAATCCAGCTGCTGAAGGGATACACATTGTGCTTATAAATATTTCTGTTAAAGATGATATAGATATAGATAAAGACAGATATAGATATAGATACAGATGTAGATGATTCAGATTGATAAATATAGGTTTATCTCTCTATTAATGGACCTCTGTGGACCTCTGTCTTGCTCAGCTGGAGAGGACAGCAGGATGACACCATTGATGCTGTTTGGTTTTATTTGAGTTCCCTGGTTTTTATATCTCTGCTCCTTATGGCTAAACACATTTTTTTGTGTATATGTATATATGCAGTATATACATGCGGTCAGTATACATCCTTCTAGGGAATGCATTTTCAACCTCACTGCTGGTTGGACCTGGAGCACTGCAGCAGTCTTGCATCTTTCAAGCTGCCTTATGCAGTGCAATATATTTTCCCAGTGCTCCTTGGAATGGGTTGATCTTTTATTTTAATGAGTAGCTGTCTTCCAGATCTGATCAAGTGATACACCTCTTCATGTTTTTTAAGATGCTTTGAATTACTATCACCAATTAAAAAAAAATAATTTCTGTTTTTTTTCCACTTTTCTTGCCTTGCATGGCTTTGACTCATGTGCACTTAAAATCACAGAATCAGAATAGTTTGAGTTGGAAAGGACCTTAAATATCATCTATTTTCCAACCCCCCTGCCTGTGGCAGGGGCACCTTCCATTAGACCAGGTTGCTCAAAGCCCCATCCGGCCTAGCCTTGAACACTTCCAGGGATGGGACATCCACAACTTCTCTGGGCAACATGTGACAGTGCCTAACCATCCTTACAGTAAAGGACATCTTTGCATAGCTTAGTCATGGTTTCATTCATTAGAACTAAGCCATGGTCCCACAGTTGTGCTTCAGAAAGCACAAAGCTGCAGAGAGCTGAACCGTTAAGGTGTGAGTTGCAGATCCACATTTTGTTTACAGCAATTTTCACTACTTATTATTTAGATTTTGTGCCATGCTATTTTAGGTAAAGATGTATTTATGTACTTTTTGTCAGCTCTTATTCTTCTAAAAGATTACCCATACTCACTGATTCGGTCTTCAGCTTCTACCATGTCTCTACTATGATCATTCTTTGTATATTAGAGGTAATAAAGAGGTAACATATTGTCAGAATAAATAATGTGAAGACCCTTCATTTTTCATATGGCAATTAGGGCTGCCTAAGTGTTAAAATATATGTTGGGGAATGCATATATTTGCTATTTAAAAAACAGAGAGAACAGATGGAGAGGTAAAATTACATGCAAAAAATCGAACCAAAACACTTTTTCTACTGAGAGGGAAGACTAAAAGCAGCACACACTGTTTGAATATTAGTGATTAGGTAATATTTTTAAGCCTATTTGGTTGAAAAATCTGTCCTTCCTACACGGTACCCTTCCGGATGCAATGTAAATTGAACTGCGGGGCACTATATAGCAAATCTATGGTCATTATCTCTTAGTTGATTCTGTCTTGTGTCTCATAACTTTTCAGAGGTACATATGAAGCTCCTCTCATAAAACCTATTACTTTGTCTCCATGATACCTGTTGATATAAGATGATGAAATAAAGATGATTACTCATCCCAACAGGCACCTGCTTTGACCTTGTTGTGTGTAGTTTATCACAAACATTGCTATGTGGTATTTCAGGTTGAAAATTAGGCAGATGCAAGAACATAACATATGCCACTGGGCCATTTTATGTCTTCTAGCAGTACACATGAGGAGTTTATAATACCATGAAAGCAACATTATACAGATGATACAGCAAATTTAAACAAAGCCCACTGCTGAAGCTGTGCATGAAAATGGGACCTAACTCACTAGTTTCTCACTTGGAGGAGAGAAATTTTACAGAAAGTATAATGAAAAATTCTGTACAACAGAAAATAGACCAAGATTAAATATATATTTTTAAATCAGAAAATTTGAGATATATTTATCAATGTTAATGCACACTTAGATTTTATACTATCTTCTAAAGATATTTTTTCATAATTTGAGGATTAGGAAAAAAATTTAGGTGAAAAAGTTTAGCACCTTTATATTACGATTCTTTCAGGTTTTATATGTGAAATGTACAAATACACAAATAGGTATGAAAATACAAAAAATGTATAAATATATGAAATTTTACTTTAAATATTAAAATAAACAGAAAAATGTTATCTCCAAACTGGTGCTGGAAAATATGTCCTAAGGATATCACCTGCCTATCAAAGTTAGGTAGATCACAAATCTTTCCTTTTTGCTACATTTTTCTGGAGTCAGTTGTCTAAAGCAATAATAACTTCCTTCCCCAACTTGTAACTTTTGACACTGCTCTTTAGAACAATTAATCAGATTCAATAGAGAAAACAAAGGAGAAAGGACCAGCATAGTAAAAGGCATAACTTCTATGCTTAATTTCAAAACAATCATGATTCACAAGACCACTCTATGCCTGAGCCCCCTGAAATTCTTGCTTTTGTTCTTTTTGACACTAATTGAACTACAGCTTATTTCAGAGCAAGCATGATATTGTGTTCTTCAAAGCCTATGCTTATTATGAATTTGAGCCAGGCTCCAATGGCATGTATGTGAAACTCCTCATATATGAAGTTTACTAATTTTGAACTCTGTTTTACCTTAAAATTATAATAAATGACAAAGTTGGGGTTTGGGGTTTATTTACTATTAAGAAAAATTGTAGGATGAAACTGCTGCCTCTGTTTCAGTATATGAGAATTAAAACCAGTCACCTTTAAGTTGAGCCAACTATTTTAAAAAAATGTTTTACATATTTCATCTTTTAATTACCATGTTTAATTTTTTTATAAAATCTGTAGAGTTGACTATTTCAAAAATACTGAATCAACACAGGGACACCAAAATCACATTAAATACCATAATTTATGGGGATTTATTTTTTCAACATAAGAAAAAGTTTTATTAGAAATTTTCTGATGGAACTTCAAATCTGAGGCACACATTTTAAAAATATCTGTTTTCTAATAGAGGCCTGGAAATAATATGTAAATTAATTTGCAAAAAAAGGGTTGAGATTACTTTCTCTGTTACATTTTTCAATTATGATCTGTGCTTTATGGCAATTTCTAGTATCCTTTTTACAACCCAGGTAAATTCTTTACTTCCTGTTCTAATATGTGAATTATGTTTCAATGTAGAACTATTTTGTATCTATCTTAAAAGAAAAAAAAGAATATAAAAAGCATGGTCCCCAAATGAGGATTTGCTTAAAAGAAAAACAGCAAATAACTTCATTCCAATAGATTTTCTTCCTGATAAAATATGCCATAGCACAGTGTTTATGTACAGCAAGACAGAATTTATATCTGATTATTTTCCTTTTCTGCTAGAAGTGACAACACAATGGAACTGAGTTAGTGTGAAAGAATTAGAAAGTGAAGAAAAGCACAATTGAACTATTTCCTCCAGTTTTAATCGAAACTATGTAAAGGTACAAAACACATTTTTCAGTGACATTCTGCTAGGGGAGGGATGTCCTGAAAGTATTTGTGTCTGACTCAGATTTCACTTTTTCAAAAATAACAATAAGCAGACAGATGCCTTTCTACATCTATGGACAACTGAATTTCCTACTGGCTGAAGTTACCCAAAGACTGAAGCATATGGAAACAACAGAACAGGTGTAAGTTAACTAAGATATTGAGCTATTTAGGCATTAACATGAAAGACTAAAAATATTATTGGCTACGTAAAGAGAAAAGAAAATTTAATATAAGATCTTCATCCGGAGTTTATTTTGATTAATATATTAGGAGCTTAAAAAAAAAAAAATTGTAGTAAGTTTTTGAGATTTCCTTCAGCAATTATATTTTCTAACCAGAACAGCTGACTAATCACAAGTCATATTTACATTCATTATAAGGCATCCACATAAAATAAAGTGCCTGAAAAAAATTCACAAGTGTTCACTAAAATGTAACAAAAATGAAACTTAGGTTTGAATTAACTTAAAATGCCAAATCCTCCTTGCCTCCCTGATAAGCAGAATAAAAAAAAAAAAAATAAAAAAAAACAAACACCAAAAAAAACAACAAACCCCAAACCTTGAATCACATAAATAAAACCTACTCACCTGAATGCTGCAATCTAAGCAATTTAGGATTACATATTTTCCTGACTTTCAATGACATTCTTCTTCCTAGATCAATCATGTACATGTGAAAAATCTCATCCCAAATTGTAAACTGCTCATGGAGGTCTATAAGTACCTTGTCTTCAAATTAACTTGAAAACTTTTGAAACAAATATGAGGTAGTTTTAACAAACCCAGTATCCTCTTGTACAGGTTAAGCTGTTCACCTCTCTAAAAACTCTCTGCAAAGAAGCTGGAGAGAGAGGTAAGTCTCAAAGGACAATTCATGCTGTCCTAAACTCAGTTTCTGAAACATCAAGAATAAATCTGATTTGAATTTACCTCTAATTTACTTCACAAACAGTAGCACTTTATCACACCAAAAGCACCACTGGCTCTGGGTCTGATAGTGGTCTAATTCCTGCCAAAGTGCAGCATAACATTGGATCATATATTGTAACCTTTTGACTGTTCTAGTTTTCATTTCATTAAAAAGAGGCTTGATAGATACATAAAACAATAAACTGTATAATTAACTCTTTTACCCCAATTCATGTTGTGAAAAATGCTACCTTTGTAACAACCAACATTATTTGTTTACTCAAATGCTTTAATTTAATAATCCTATGCTCATTCTTTACTTACTTTAAATACTGATGTTTAGCTTGAAGAGTTTATTTTCCAGACTTTTCCACAGGTATTTATATTCCTAATCATTTTCCCAACTGGGCCTTCAAAGAGACTTCAAAAACTTCAAAAAGTTATCAAAGAGAAGGAATATTCACGCACCTTGGCTGAATTCTTAGCAAAATTCAAGTTATAGAATAAGGGTAAGAGAATAAGGGTAGGATAGTAGCATCAGATGGGAGCTAATGCACCTTAGTAGATGCCATTACTTAGCTGTGCTCCTTGACTGGACAAAATTGAAGGTACAATACACCACTGCTTGTATAAAAATAAAAAGGAGCAAAGAAGGAATAAAAACAAACAAGAGAGAACAAAGCTTAAATCTTCAATAAATACTTGCATCAGCTCCTGCCTTTTTTTTTTCACGCCTCATACTTCCTTATTCCATGAACAATCATGGCAGCACTATGAATTTTAAGGTAAGTCAGGAAAATTAAAAGGTGACAGTCCTAGTCATTAATGAAAATATAGAAAACTATTATGAAATTAAAAAATTGTTAAGCATTATATGCAACTGCAATAGAAATCTTCCATTCCAAGCAGAGAAGAAATAGTGACAAACTTATACATCACCCTGTGTTAGCAAAGGCTGACTTTTTAGTTGTAATTGGACAGTATATTGTGGAGTGTTTTAAAAAAAAGAACTAACTGACAGTAATAGTTTTGTGTGTTCAGCAAGCAAGAGCACCATGTGAACATTTTATTAGTGTTGCCAGAAATAATCATAAAGCACAGATGATACGTCCCCAAGACTAGCATACAAGACAACAACATGTAAGGTTAGTTAATATGTGGAAGATTGTGCATGATGTCTTATTCTTTTCTTGAGGAATTATCTTCTTATTCAGGGGAATTAGCACTTATAAAAATAAGAAAATAAATAAAAAGTTGAACATAACTGGAAAAAATTATTAAATTGAAATCAAGAAAGGCATCCTTATTGCATCAGCCTCTGATCCACCCCAATATTTCACAATACTTTTACTGTTGAAAACCCAAAGCTGCTTTAGGGAGCAGGGTATCTGAAACAAGATTTTATCTTTTTAAGAAGCTGATATACAAACTACTTAACACACACTCCCTTTTTACCTTCACTTTTCACTTCAGTTCTAAGTATTCTTTACCTGGAAATATCATGTCACTTTTGACAAAAAGTAGAAAATATTTGGAAAAGGAGTAACCTTTATTTTAGAGACTTTTATGTATATTCACGTATGTTCCTTGCTCCCAGGTGGTTCAACCCAAATACCTTAAACATTAGCGATATCACAAGGAAAACAGAGCTGCAATGGATACTGAAAAAATCTAGGTGGTTTTAATTCAGAGATGTGTCCCAACATTTAAGTGCTGTTCTTTGACCTACACGTCAAGGATCTGCTTTCACAATGTGCACAAGCATATTTTTAAATCAGCCTTTACTCAAAAGGCACTTCACAGCGCCTGTACTATTGTAAAGGCTTGTTCTTATCACACTTGAGTCCTAATCCCTGACTGTTCAAAAAAGCTATATGTCTGCATACGCATTGGTATGCATGAAGTGCCTCTCCTTCTGAGGAAACTTGAGCTTGAGGTAGGAGAAAAATGTGAAAATTAACTTGCTTTTTATTTCCATCCTCAAAGCACATGTGCAAAGCATACACATCAGTAAGCCACGGCTGGATAAAATTGCCCTAGTTAATTCTGACAGTACCCTGGCAGACTTGGCAGTTTTCCATATCTCGATACTGCACTCTAATTTGCCATTAAAGTCTTGTCAAAAAACAAAGCAGTGTGTGTAATGCCCCCTAATTTCTTAGAAATGCTTATGTCACCATGGCCACAATCTGATGTGTAACTGCTTTGAATTATGTGTCCCTTTCCCTTACAGGCCTGCAAAATGAGTCTGTGCGCTCATTTTTCTTAAACAATTCTGGTCCTACTCTAAGCTAATAATGCTTTATTTTGGAGTCCTCTGAAAGAGCATCTCCAGTTGAACTTGTGTGCTCTTTTACTCCTAGAAGCTTTTCTGAAAACCTCATTCAAACTTTCCCAGCAAAAAGGATTCAATCCTAGATGATGATTCAAAGCAGGTAAGTGCACATGGAATGCAAATGGCATTGCAGCTTAATGGCCAAATAACTTGTGACTGCCACTATGAAATGTTGGGGTTTTTTTTACAGTGATCAGGCATTGGTAGGTAAATCCAAAATCCACATTCTTCATGATTCCATTCCCTGGCATGTTGCTAGATCAGGGACTATAGGAAATGGACACTCCATTTTTGGGGAAGAGGAACAGGAGAGAAAATGTTTTGTTTGAGAGGGTCCTCCCATATTGTATGTAAGCATCTAAGAAAGTACTCTAGGCAAAGAAATCCCCAACAATTTTACCATATGTTTATCCCCTCTGTGATAGCAAATCTGTTACTGGATTTCAGGTATAAGATGACAGAGGAGATAAGCTCTTATTACATAATTTTGATCCATTATCAGCGCTCTGAGAGAAGAAAAATAACCCTTTAAAGAACCTAATGATCTTTTCTGGAATCATAAGAATAGAAGCAAAATTTGGAAAAAAATCCTTTATAAAATAAAACCACAGACATTAGTGTAGTTCCCTTCTTTTTGCATCCTAGCAGGCTGAGTTCAACACAGTACTTTTCTGCAAACCACAAGAACTGTTACATACAATTCTTGCTAACTTTCCCCTCAGGGAACTCTGATAACTACAGTTGAGGGAACTTATATGTACTTTCTATCACTTGTCCATATACTTTGGAATTAAAACCTCAAATTCCTTAGAGCACTGTCTCCTGTTGATTCGAGTTTGTCCCTTTCATATTTCTTTTAAACCTTGCTAGTGCCCTGTAGTTGTGAGAGACATGACAACTTAGGTTCATAACAATTATTTCACACATTTCTGCTTTTTCTGAAGTTTGTGTATTACATGATACATAGAGACAGCCACATCACTTTTTAGAATGTGTAGTCACTTCTCAGAATATTATAAATCCTTGGGATAGCTATCTGTGTGCTATCAGCGTAGGAAGAGATCCAGCAGTTAAAGTTACAACTCAAAATTATAAACTGAAGCACTTAATACTAAGCACTTTTGTAACAGTACTAGTCAGAGTACTAATGATACACTGCAATGCCTCAGAAGACTCGAAAGAATACTCTAAATAAAACCAACATACTGATACACTGTATTTCTACTTTCCAGAAAACAAACTATTGGCTTATTCTGTAGAACTGAGAAAAAACTTAAGCCATTTAAAGTAGGATATTAACTAGTCACAGACTACTGCAAAACTACTGAAGAAGTTAATCTGCACAATTACATATTTTTGAAAACCAAATACTAAGAAACAGGTACAAAGGATTATTTTCGAAAATCACAGTTTGTGACAATATCGTAAACAAAGCCCAATACTGACAACTCCAGGAAAAGGAGATAAAGGTAAGATCACATCACACTCTGAGATCACCTCCTGGTACAGCAAGAGAAGCACAAATGGGGTGGGAGATGAAAAATAGTAAACTGATAACTCCTTTGGCTAGGCTTGCTCAGATTCCAAGAAGTGTCAATACATCTTCATTATTCATTCCACAGATGAGTTTTCTGGGATGGTTTTCCAAAAAATTAAACTGGATTTCATTTTCACAGACAAAGCTGAAACAGTATGATGGACAAAACATTTCTGTTTAGATGGAAGAAGGTTGTTGAGCAGTGAGAACATGTCTTCATGAGGGATAGCCTAAAGCACATGCAGAACTGGATCCATGTTTCCAAAAATGTGGGAAGTGAGATGTCCCAGGACAGAAAGAAAGAGAGATAGGAGAAAAAGGGGATTGGAAAAAGAATTAACAAAACCCCACTAGTAGGCATATGAGAAAGGGCATTATCTTGTATTAACATGTGATAATCAGCTTAATTATCACGATTTTCAAGCATTAAGATAAGTTATAGACAGGAAAATAAATTAAAAATAGGCAGAGGGATGCACATATTTTAATTCAGTTGATGCATCACCACAGCAACGTCTAATGCTCAGCATATATTATATTAATAAATATCCTTTTATCAGCAAAAGCTCTCAGTTTATGTCATTCATCTTCTGTTACGTAAGATGAAGAAAGGAATGCAAATATGCAAGAAATCATAAATTTTAGATATAAAAAATAAGAAAAATTACAATAAATAAAAAAGCATTTAGTCTCCAAACAATCAGCTTGAAAAGAAAGCCTGAAGCTTATTTTTTGAAATCAGGCAACAACTTTTGTATTCAATAATACTGATTTATGCGTCTTATTTGATGACTAGCACATACTCTTACCCACAAGTAGTTACATCCCAGGAGGGGAATACTATTTTAAGCAAAAAAATATTTACAAAACAATAATCAAATCAATATATATATCAACCTCAAGACCTCTTCTACTTCAGATAAGTTTGAAAAACTCGCACTCTAGGCATCAAAACCCTCATCTGATAAATCACATATAGGCTGCCAGGTAACTAGTAAGCCGTCCATATAACAAAGATGAATAATGGTCTGTATAGGGTTTATAAAAATGTTCTCAGAATGTCCTTAAATAAAAGTCATGGCAAACATAAATGAAGTGCATATAAAATAACTCTGGGAGCACACTGCTGAATGGTAGCCATAAATGATGTACTGATGGGGGTGAAAATGAACATGAAATATTAAGAGAAAAAGGCTGACAAAAGAGTGCTTTTTCTGTTTGCCTATATACAGTGGGAAACATATACCTGCAGTTGTGCCTTAAATTGACTTCATCTCGATACTGTACCTGTAATGAAATGTCATGTTTTGTCTTTGTTTACATATATAATGAACAGAATAGTAAGTCCTTTTGATAGGAATGTCTACCCCTCTTAACAGAGCAGAGAAATGCAATCAGAATTTGTATTTCATGTGAACTCAAAGGTTCAATGTCAGTGGTAGTCTTGAAATTTCTGCTGCCTTGAACGGAGTTGATTTTTATGATGCTATTGAAATAAAGAACAAACAAATTTGTATCAGAAAGGAAAACACTTTAGAGAGGATAATGGAAGAATTCAAAAGAATTCATCAGTTGGATAGCATAGACTGCAAAAAGACATGAAAATTGAAAACAAACTTATCTGAAGCACAGCCATGTTCATATTGGTTTCCTATTTTCTCCATTTATAATTTATAATCCTATGAATTACTTATTCATTCCTCTTTGAATCATAAAAAAGTATTGTACGAACCTGCCAGCTGGTATTTGTTAAGTATATTGAAAATATATTGAGTATCACACTGGATACATTTAAGTCATGCTTTAAAAATGTCAAGTTGAAAATCATTTTAGAACAATACACTTTAAGAATAACATATATCTTGGGCAATTAACTGGGAGATAACCAGAGAGTGACCCAGAAAAACATTAAATAGAAAAACAAAAAAACATAGGGCTAATTCATCAACCTGACACTCAAAACCCTTTACAAGACTGAAATAATGAGTGGAAACAGAGTGGAAAAAGGGATGGGAAAATTAGAAGAATACTGAAGATAAGAAGTTCCATATATCCTTATGCTCATGAGGTTCAGTTCCATACTAGGCCCCAAATTGTTCAATATATTGAAACTATAGAAAATGTAGGTCCAAATGTCAAAACAAAAAGAAAATGACTTATGTTGTACATGCAGCTGATAGAGCATAGGATACAGGTGTCAGCAGTAGCCTTTGTTTGTTATTCCTGATTGATAGAATATATATCACCATTTTTCATCACAAAAGTATTCCTTCTTCAGTTTCAAAAACTTAGCTCCCATTGGGAAAGGCAGCATGTGTGTTCTGTGTGTTCTTATTTGTCTGAGTATGCTCAGTTTTATAACTTTTATTGTCTCAGTGCTAACGTATTTCTGCAATCCTGTTCTCTGTAACATCATAAATAACAGACCATTTCTTGGAATTCTACACCTTAGTCAGGTTTTGTGATATAAAAGACTAAGAAAAGAAGCATATGGATCCTGATATCATCATGTACTATGTCTCACTCCAAGAGTGCATTTTTTTTTTTTGGTTGCACATCTATCTTTTCCTTTATTTCCCTTCTGTGACAAATGATAATATTTTCTGAGCAAACAAATTATTCCACCCATCTGAGACAGATGTATTAGTGTTTGAAGTTATCTTCCACCAGTGGTGCTAAAATATACCAGGATATTTTTTATGAATCAGAAAGGACTTCCAGCTTTCATTTCAGTACTCATGGAGACATTGATTCTATTCTAGTTCGAGGCACTTACAACCATGCCTATCACAGCGACAGTATAAAATGGAAAGAGAACAATATTCTTTACTGTCTTATTATAGCTAAAGCTATACCTACATTTTTATTGTTTTATGAGTTCCATGTAGTAGTAGGTCTGATTCTGCAATAAACTGACATAACACAGTTGATTTCAGCAGAAGTAGTGAGAAAAGCAAGCCACAATTAAAAGCTGGTTTCAGCAGTGCCTGTATAAACCGCATGTTTCAACACCACTTTCAAGTGACCCTGGTTTTCTTTTCCCTCCACCTTGAGTATGAACAAGATCAGATAAAACAAAACTGCAGAAGACAGCAGTATCACAAGGCTGGAATCTCCATTTATATTATTCCTTCAGGAAGAAATATGAAAGTTGGAAGAGACCTGGTTAATACCACTAGTATATGGAAAGTCGTATTAACTTCTCTATAGAGAAACAAAAATTGTAAATTTCATCCCTTCCTTATATTTCATTCATAAAATATTTGTAATATCATCTATTTAAAATTGTAATTGCTGTAGTACAGTTGTGTAATGTATTTTGTAAGAAAAGTTTTTCAATATTTTTAGCTAAAATGCTGACATGTATTGCCTTCTAATTCATTTACAGTTTTGGAAAAAGATTTTGCCTAGTATGGAAAAATTAACAAATTGCTCTACAGCTCACTTCACAAGGACAAGCAATTACAAGTGGCTGAAGATGTCTTCTTTGAGAAAGATTGTTGCTATTAGGAGAAATCAGTAATTTATATTAAGTTTACTGCTGGCTCTGTTTAGGACAAAAATCTACAGTATGGTCATATATTCTGTTTTCTAGAAGCAAAAGACCTAAAAAATGTTGCTTCATCTCACTTCACCTGTTTCCTGAAAGTCCCGCTTCAATGTCATCTCTCAGGATTTATTCATGACTACTTTCCTAGACTTGCTTTCACCTCCTACCATGTGTCCATTTCTAAAGGTATATCCTTCTATTTAATACCAAACTGCAACATGACCAAACTCTTAGCTTGTTCTTTCTCTGTTTTAACAGGTTCTTACATTGTGCCTGAAACACAGTATCTGGAATACCTGATGACATTAATGAAGCTCATGATTGATTTTGCATCAAATATTTTCTTTTAACCGCCATCATCAGATCTCAATATATTCCACAATAAGTCACCTTTCTATAGCAAAGATTTTTAAATATGCCTCCTAATCTGTGTGCAAGATTTAAAAAGCTGCTGCTTTTCAATGTCTGAAAAATATTTTGCACAATGGACATATCCTGTTACCCATATGGCTTTAACTTCTGCAATATTTGTATTTCTTTCAAGTGTTCATTTCATCACAACTCTTCGAGGTAGTAAGGTATTATTATGATTATTTCAGAGATGGTGAAATGAAAGAGGGAAACTTTAAGTCTAGAAGACATCTAATTCAGACATCTAAAATTCGTTTAGAAAAATAGATATCTATTAATGAGTTATCTCAACAAATTTCCTGTCACATCTGCATCTACATTTAGCAGATACCTTAAATGTCTAGCACATAGGCCTCTTATGCAGGACATCTTGAATTCATGGGTTTCTGAACTACTGCCCATCCTGTTGTCTGTCTCACTGTGCATTTCTCCA
>JAOEHX010022057.1:0-25186 GCA_025448015.1 Bolborhynchus lineola | reverse complement strand
GTACAGTGATTTCCTAGAAGCTGAATAATTATAAAGATCTGTGCTAAAATTGGATATCTGTGCTACAGCTCCTAGTATAAAGTCGTCTTTACATTTTTACATTTTACATCTTTTGGTTGTGGATAGCTCCTTGAGTTTTGCTACAGACAACTTGTCATGTCCTTGAAGCAGGGAGTGGCTCCTAATATGTGCCTGGCCCTCCTGAATGCTCGGTCTGGGGCTGTGCTGCAGGTGATACAGGATCTTTCATGCAACCCTGGTTTTCCAGGGTGAACAAGTGGGATGACAGTTTCTTGTTTATTCCTTGCATATTTGTTGAGCTGGGTTTCCAGAGCTGGTAATTCTTGCCATCTTAGGGGCTCACTAACTTGTCTGCAACACTTGCTACGCACAGCATCTTTCTGGAGCTGAGCAGTAGTTCAGCAAGGTACAGCTTTTCATGGCAAGGTATAAGCTTCTACTCTTGTAGCCTATACAGTTTCAGGACTATTAAGCTGTGAACATGATTTAGTAGCAGAATTACCACTCACAGCACCTAAAGTAGCCCACACTGGTTCAGTTTAGCTACTGTGCTTGATTTATAGCTCCCCCTTTACCCAGTACACATCCCAGTATATCATATAATGCATTTGCTACTTTTTTTTTTTAACAATGGTTTTTCATACACACATGCATTTCATTGTGCAGAGAAAAAAGGTGCCAGATTTGCTTTCATTCCTTTGCATGCACCTAAAATACACAAATTTCTAGCTGTTTCAAATTAATATGATATGCAGGTAATATGTATCATGATTCCAGATATAGTTATTTTCAGTAAAACCCATAAATGTATCAGTTTAAAATGTCCTTTCTTTAGTGTCCTATTATTAGCTTTATTAGTTCCACCTGTGTTACTCAATGCTGTCCATACTGCTGGGATCACTGTTATTAGTGCTTAACTCTTCTACAGGTTTGTGCAATTACCATAGACCTTTTTCAATATAAAGCAATTTTGCCTGTTGGCAGGTGTATTCTATGTTATTTTAATGCATGTAGTATCAAGGTGTCTGAGACCTTGCTGAGCTGTCATAATAACACAGCTAAAAATCTCAGTGCTTGATATCCATATTCTCAGCTGGCAACATCCCACAGTTGTTTTAAGTGGTTTCTTTTGATGAAAATGGTGGAGAGAAGACCTTTGGTCCTTTCAGCAATGAAAAAGTGGTGACAAATCCTTTCCCTGCTATGGAGAGATCCTCTGGGTTCTCCCGTGATGCTGGATTTGCATTGTTTGAAAAGAGACTTGAACATGGTTCTCACAGTAGCTTGGATTGGGCAGTAACTCTACGAAAGTCAGAATATCATTCTAGGCTACTTCTGGAACAAAATAGGATTGAAAAGTTGAGGCATGAAGTGAAAAATTGTCCTTTTAGATTTTATTTAAAAAACACCAGAGGCTTCAAATTTGGTGAAGTGGTTATCCCTGGGAGTTTGCTACAACTTCTGTATTATTCCTATGAAATTTTAAAAAGTTTCTAATCTATTTCTTGTCAATTTTGAGAATCCTTTAGGGTCAGATGAAGTAGGAAAATTTAGTTATCTCCACTGACTTCAATTTCTTCTACATCAGGCCCAAGCAGAGCCTTGTATTTATTGCCTTTTGCTCCCACTGGAGTGTGATATTCACTGAAGGGCTGATTTTGGTCCCCGTGGATTTCCTCTCATCAAATTCAGCCATAATTATATTTTTTTGTTGCTGTTGCACTGGTTACTGCAGTGTGAAAGCAGTGAGACAGAGGAATTCATTGCAGCCGATTGCAGGGTGCTTTATGGTACTGCCATTGAAAGAGATTACAGGGTACAAATAATGTTTGAAATTCTTATGTAACCTTGTATCATTTCTGTCTTTGCCAGAGTAATTATTTGCTGTGAATTGTGGGATGTAATCTTTTGATACCTAGTTCTAATGTTGCCTCCTCCCATTTCCCATATGACTTCAGGTTCCAGGATATAATACTTATTAAAAAAAGAAAAAAGGAGAAGGTTAATGCTTCATAGCCTTTGAAATGGTTTTCCTTTTCTTTAGGCTATTCTTGGATAGTACAAGGATCTGATTTCTATTTCTGGCTGCTCTTGAGTTATTGGTTGCTAATATCACATCCAAATTGAAATGAGGGGGAAGGAAAGTAAAAATGTTATAAAAATGAAATTATGTGATTTAATATGTCTGATGATATTGTGCCTCTTGCCAGGAATTGAATAGAATGCTTTCTACCATTTGGTAATTGAGAATTGCTGTGTTCCATTAGTGCAAGAGTTGTTCTGCTGATGATGGCCTGTGAGACATTAGCTTTCCCAGCCTTGAACGATTTTCTGTGGGGAGCTGTGGATATTCGAATTTGCTGAGTCTTCCACTAGAGTAGTTTTTATTCTTTTAATTCTTCAAAGATACAGAGAATACAGGAAAGATTACAAAATCACTTTGTATTCCTCTATCTCAAAATAACAAAGTTAGCAGGGATCAGAATTGATGTGTTGATGTTATTGAAAGAAAATATTGGTGGGTTTTGTTTGCTTTCCCACCTACAACCTAAAACTGATTATTGCTTTCCTCCAGGCTGTGGTGTGTGCATACACAAAGTTTCCTAATTTTGACCATGTATTAAACAACTGCTGAGAAACATATTCCTATCCAAGAATACTAAGAATTGGAATCAGACAGAACCTGGTTACTTGATAAATTGTGTCACCTTACAATTGTTTGAGGCAAAGACTAGCCTATAAAGTGAAATACTTATTTGGAAAGTCTAGGTGACTCAAAATCAGGTATCATAGCCTCAGCTGTGACTCACCAATCTCAAAGCCATATAGAGAAGACACCAATAACTGGTCTGGTCACCTGCATAAATCAACCACAAAATGTCACTCGGTAGGTAATTCCTGCTGTGGAGGAAATTCATCTTTCTGGGGTGTAAGTAAAAGCTTTCAAGTCTGATAAATTGTAGCTGATCTCAGGTATGTCTTTGAGAAAAACCACGATGTGAAATTAAAGACTCTAATAAATGAGAAATTCCTTAGTTCCTTTGGTAATCTATCCCACTGTGTTACTCATGGCTATGACTAGCTCATAGTCTGCTGTTGGACTGAACAGAGGTGTGATTTGAGTGGATTAAATGTATGCTAATACTAGCCTTTCTCCATTTCTGCCTTTCTCCTCCTTCACTTTTTTTCAAACTGTAATTCTCAACTTGAAGAAAAGTGCAAAGTGGAATGAAATGACTAAATTATAGCAGATAGAAAACTAGGAAGGAAAAAATTATCAGTGGAGAAACAATGAAAGGAGAGAATTTCTGGATGAGGTGCTTTCCACAGGACCTCATCCTGAAATATAGTGAACTTTGCAACTTCTTTGCCAATGGGCAGAAGTGATGCATATCAGCTGAGATAATTAGGGTGGTAGTGTTCAAATCTTTGAAGTTGTTTAAGTTTGATTTTTGCGACTTATGATCCATTTTTAGCGTATTACTCATACAAAACCACAAAGATCAGTTTAATTTTCAGAACAGATGTCCTTAATGTTTATTTGAGCAGTCTCATCCAAATGTTCTGGAACTTCTGCTTGTTGTGCAGGGTATTTCTTGAAGATCTATTTATAAAAAATCTCCGATAGGGAGGAAGGTGTTAGTTCTTGTAGAGCAAATGGGAATTTAAGATTGCACAACCAGCCCATATTTTGAACTGGGAATTGTGGAAAAGGAAAAGATAGGAAGATACCTTTCTTATCTCTTTATTCATTCAGGAAGGCTTAGCAAAGCTAGATTTTGAAAGGCACACCTCTGACTTCTGGCTTTTGCAGGATTCTTCTCTGTCAGCTGGACTTATTTGTGTTTTCTCCCTAATTCTTACCTGCCTGTTTGGTAACTGTTTGGAGCAAGCAGTTACAGTTTCTGGACACTGAACTCAAGAATGCTATGCAATAGAAAGTAATTTGGAGAAGTTTTGTTTATCCTTATGTCCCGTCCCCCCCTTTCTGAAAAAAACAGATTAAAAATTAATATCATGCTGTAATTCCAGCCACTAAAAATGATGCAGCAAAATGCTATCAGAATTGATAAACTGTACAAGTGGTTTTAGGGAGATAATTCTGAATTTGAAATACTGCTGGTCCCCATTGGTCCTTCCAGTTGCACTGCAGCCCTGTGTCTAATGTGACGAGGTAAATTCATGTATATTGCTCCTTTATTTGTGTAACTCCACATTATTTTTCAGCTGGCTGCAAACGTAAGAAAAAGCACAATATAATCTACTTCTGCATGTTTAATAAACAGCATTTTATGAGAGGCATTGCTTTTTATTTTCTTTAAATCAGAACAGATGTTTATAATTATGTATGTTATGTATGCAGCTGTTGTATTAACTCTTGTATTCTGAGCTGTGTTCTTAACCAGTGAAAACAGAACAATTTGCTTTTATTGACAATTTAACATTATGCTGCACTAGTACCTTAAGGCATAGGCAGTTGTCCCTAATGGTGTTTACTTATTTATATTCAAACATGATGACAAGAGTCAACACTTATGGACTTAGGTTTGAGAGCAGTGTTATTTTTGAGAAGTAGGATGAGTTATCCTGATCCCTGAATGCAAGAAGGATCTTCTGACATCCTTGTGCTCAGTAACCAGGGATAGGCAGAAGGGACTTAGTTTTATCCTCTTATCAAGGCTATAAATAACTTCATAATTAAAATATATAGCCTTTGTGAGGTGAAGTTCTAGAGTAATTTCAATGTCAAATAGTATCAATACCTTATCATTAGACATATGGTTTGGTGATTGTCTGATTTGGGCTGTGCCTGGAATCCTCTGTAAGAGATGACTGAGTTTTGGCCTTGGTTTCAATGAGGTTTTGAATTAATAGAGGAATTAACACTGCTGTGCAGCAATGCTAATTTCTGTTGTTGATGTGATTCAGGATCTTATCAATTGCTTGCAGAAGCAGCTTGTAAAGGTGGAGTGTGGTGCAGGGTATAATAAATGTCCTCACTGTACATTCAGCACCTCTGAGTGATTTTTTTCCAGGGGGAATGACAGCAACTAAGGAAAGAACTAGTGTTGGGCACTGGGAGACGGGGGCTCACAGGCCTAGCCAAGAGTTACGGACAAGCCTGAGGCTAATCCAGATTTTAGCTTCTGGAGCCACTGAAGTTCCCTTTATCGGTACTCCTTAAGGATATGCATGTATTTGACTAAGGTGTAAATGTGTTTTCTAAAGTACAGTGAGTGCATTGTTCCCACATCCAGTCTTACCTTGCAAGAGCTCCTGCAGTCTCATGTAAATTATTCCGGGTGGGTAGGAAAAATAATAGCAACAAGACATGCCATGGCACTGGAGATGCTTAAATACAAGGTCACCCAGTTCAGGGAATAGTCACCCTGGCTCAGGAAACTTTTGTGCTTTCTTGAAGCTTCCTAGGCTTCAGTCCTGGGTGCATTGCTGGTTGCTCTGCAAAGAGAGCAGGGGGTAGCAGCTTTTTGCCTGTGCCACTACTCACTCTCTGAGCAGCTCCTCAGGGCTTGCACACTGGCTGAGAACACCCCCACTACCATTTGCTTCACTTGCTCCCATCATGTTTTCCTTGACTTTTAGCACTACAGTCAGGGAGCCAGGGACCACAGAAAGATGATGTTGAAAGTGTTAAGGATTTAGCCTGCAAACCTGAATGGATGTGGTGGTCCAAATGGGAGCTGTGCACTGCTGTGGCAGCAATTTGGGCCAGCCTGGTTAAAGGGTATATCTCTAAGCTGCACTGCATCCTGCGGCACCAACACACCCACTGCCTCCTGCTGTTTAATTCCTTCTGTGCTCAGGGAATATAAACACAAACACAATTGTGTCAGAGGAATTTGTTTACTTCTCTTTCTGAAAGCAGCCCCAAAACCACTGACTCTATTATGTGTGCCTCAGGAAAAATAGCAATACCATATAATCACATATATACACACAGATTAGCAAGTCATTTTGGCTTGGTTTTCTTCTATTTCATGCTTTTTCTTCTAAGTTGCCTCTACTTGCTGCTTCAAAATGAGTACTCTGTGGTGTGCCCTTAAGTTTGTTTTTAAGAGGTGACTAAAAGCTATAGAAAACTGAAGGGCAATATGTCTGTGACAACTGAGGTAGAAAACCTGTCAGAAGATGGTATTAAAATTTCTATTAGCCAGTGGGAATTTTGCTGATTCATGCCTGCCATGTATCTAGCCTGATGAAAAGTCTGGGTGACGGGTCAAGTGTTTTGGCTGTGCAGAGGGACCAGGGAGCTCAGCCTCTTCAATGTGAATCATGGAATCATGGTATGATTAGGGTTGGAAGGGACCTTAAAGATCATCTAGTTCCAAACCCTCTGCTGTTAGGTAAGGACACTTTCTACTAGACCAGGTTGCTCACAGCCCTGTCCAACCTGGTCTTCACCACTGCCAGGGATGGGGCAGCCACAGCCTCTCTAGGCAGCCTGTGCCAGTTCCTCAAAACCCGCACAGTGAAGAATTCTTTCCTCATATCTAATCTAAATCTCTCCTCTGTCAGCTTAAAGCCATTTCCCCTTGTCCTATCACTACATGCCCTTGTAAAAAGTCACTCACTACTGTGCTAGCAATAGCAGTCTACTTACTCAAATATACACAACCTGCTTCTGCAGAGAGCTGGCACTTGGTGCATTTGGTAACTGGGCCTTTTCAGGTGAATCGAGCTGTGGCATACTGAAATCAGGATATGTACAAGAGCTGGCAGCTGGGGGAGTGTTGGCAAGATCTATACATACCTTTGAGGTAATAATAGAAATGTGGGAGGAGAGTATTGCTCTGCCTACATCCATAGTCTCCTATAAGAACACAAACAATTATCTGAATTGAAGTCCAGAGAAATTCCAGACTGTAATAGATGTTTGCTGGCATGTGGTAGATTGAAACACTGCTGCCCCATCCCTCTGATGTATCCCTGCTGTTGGAGGCCTGCATGTCTGCTGACAAGGGATTGTAGGCATCGGTTTTCCATCCTGGGCTTTAATGCAAACCCACCTTTACCAGCTGCTGATGGTAAGGCCAGAGTGAGAACTGAGTAATTCAGCTGTGACTGGGGCAGAATAAGCACCAGGGCAGCAATATCCTCAGCTGTGCTGTCTGGCTGTTTGGCTAAATACTCAAAATAATTAATAACAGGTAAACTCTTCAGGAACATCTGCGAAACCTCTCTGTTTCACATGCTTATGTGCTTCCTGTTCTTATGAAGTATCTGAACACTCACAGCCTTTTAAAGCAGCTCTTTGTGTGACTGCCTAGGTGGTAGGTATGCCCTGTAAGCTGTGTCTTCAAATGGTAGTGCCTTCTCAGACAAATAGCTAGGTTCTGGTTGGGAAGAAACTGCTGCTTTTCTTTTAAGGCGTAGTGGCTGTCAGCCCAATAGACTCACAGAGCAGCTCAGGTTGAAAGGGACCTCCTGAGTTCATTTGCAAGTTCCTGGTCTTCTCAACTAAAATTAAATAAAATGATAAATTCAAGGGATTGTGAATCAGGTTGAAGAGAAGTATTTAGAGACTGCCCTTGATTAGTCTAGTCCATGCGGGAGTGTAAAAGGATGTGTCCAGAACAGCTGCAAGTGTAGGATGGTCAACTTGAAGAAAGAAAAATCAGATTTCTATAGCCAAATCTGGCAGCAAGAGTGAAACTTGAAGAATAAAGTGATTTTAACACTGAAAGCATTCAAAGGACATTTTACTGAACAGTAGTGCAGATCCTGTTGGCAGCATTGGAAAAAAAACTCAAAAACCCCAAACAAAGCTGTCTTCACAGAGTTTAGAAAAGGAAACTGAAAATTTGGAAGGTGAGATCACAGAAGAGACTACCTAAAGAGTTTAAGGACATACAACACAGACAAAAAAGAGGTAAAAAGCATGAGGGAGGGAAGATAAGGCTCCAGGGAGACTTTATTGTGGCCTTTCTTATACTTACAGGAGGCTTTTAAGATGGAGACAGAGTTTTAAGCAGGGCCTGTAATGATTGGACAAGGAGTAATGGTTTTAAACTAAAAGAAGGGAAATTTAGAATAGACATAAGGAAGAAATTTTTTACAATGTGGATGGTGAAACACTAGCACAGGTTGCCCAGAGAGGTGGTAGATGCCCTATCCCTAGAAACATTCAAGGACAGGTTGGAAGGGAGTGGGAGCAACCTGGTCTCGTTCTGCTCAATGCAGGGATGGGTGGACTAGATGACCTTTAAAGGTCCCTTCTAAACCAATTTATTCTATGATTCTGTAAAGCACATTAGTCAGGCAACAAAGTGAATGATGAACTGTGTGATGCTGTTCAGTGTGCCCTCAGCTTTGGCACCAAGCCATCCATCCTGGCAGTGAGGTCCAGGGTATGTGAGACTGTTTTGAGGCATCTGCTTCAGCGCTAGGTGGATAGGTTAGCTGAAATTTGATGGCTCAGATCAGATAAGCGGATGGAGTTTTTTAGCTTATCTGTTTCTGTAGTAGCTGAGTTTTTCCATTTAATGGATTTTCTCCCTTGTAGTTCTGTGTAAGACCCTGAAGGAAAAGCCTTGTAAGCTCTACAAAGACTGTTTTGCCTTGTGGTTCACATTACCTGGAGCACATGTGGTCCATAGGTGACCACATTTTCTCAGGGAGATTTGCATGACTTTTGCCATCACATTTGGGTGTTTGATCTTTGCACAATTTCTGATAAGCAGAGTTATAGTTTATGGCTTATATACAAATTATGAAAAGCAGACTTAAAAGGTCATGCAGTTTGTTTTGGATGATCCAATCTGATATTGCTGCTGCCGTCAAGTGAAGCGTGATGGATAAATGCCATATCAAGTTTACATCTGGAAACATTACAATTTGTTATTCAATATGTCATATTTATCCACTTCTGCTGACAGCTTTAATGAACTCTAGGTCTTCTGAGTTTTATTTTTCCTGTGGTCACTCGTGAAATCATTTATTAAATGGTCAATGAAGTCAGGCGATCAAGCACTTCAACAAAAAGCCTAACACAATTTGATTTACCGTAACAAGCAAAGATGGATGTTATTTATTAAATAGGAAGTCTAATAAGGAAAATATGGTGAGTCACAGTGTCAGTGGTGGTTTTCTTTTGTGCTACTAATATATGTGTTGACCCTTACTCTTTGATGATGTCATTCCTCCTCACTCCTTGCCCCCAAAATTTACCCCTATGGGAAGCTCCTCTCCAAGTTACATATTCAGAAAAGTAGGACAATTTCAATTCTTCTTTTCAGAAAGGTGCCTTCTCCTCCGGCTTCTGAGTCATCGTGGCAGTGACTCACATGGCTTGCTTTCATGAAGATGAGTCATTCCAAATTTTCTGGAATTTAAGACTGCCCTACTGTCTATCGGTGTGTTATCTGCCATACACTGAGAAATGTTCCAAGCCACGATTTTAAGTAGACATTAGAAAGGGGTAACAAAAGAGAGAGAAAAATCTCTAAGTAGGTGATGGTTAGTTTGATTCACCCTTTTAGAGGAAGGGGAAGATGGAAGAAGGTGATGGTGATAAAGTATAGATTATTCCTTTGACATTATCAGATGTTACTCCTTTGACTGCCAAGCAATATGAGCAGCAATTTGGAAGACAGTGCTTCAGAGAGAGTCTGCCAGTTAACTGTGAGAAGGAGAGTGAAAAGCCCTTAAGAAACTTAAATAGCTGATGTCTGAAAATAAGCTTTTTCTCCCTCCAATAGCTGTAGGAAGCGTGTCACCAGCTGTAGCAAAAGCCAAAGAAGATGGATAGCGGTCATGTGCTATGTAAACTGTAAGAGTGAATACCCACTAATTTTTTTTCTGTGAGCTGTTACTTTTCTTCAGAGGACCCAGAGAAGAGTGGTAGCAGTGTGAATTGTTTTGCTTTGATCATTTCACCATAGCCATGCACTCTGAGAAGGCCCCCCAGAGGCTGGGCAGGTTGTCTTTCTGCATCTTTGTACCTTTTCTTCAGAACAGGGGAATGCCACCAAGACATAAAACCAGCAGGGAAGGAATAGTGTGCGTATGTCTTCTTTGTCCAAGAGGAAATGTGCTGAAGGGCTTCAGCACACTGCAAGGCAGGCTCATGTTAAGCTGGCCTATCTTGAGTTGCTATGCATAACTTCAGTGCTGGGAGCTCAGAAGATGCAGCAGAAGGGGCACTGGGTTAGGAGAGAAGTTAGATTTAGTTCCCCACTCTGCTGCTGACCTGTTGTATGACTTTTGGCAAGCCAGTGAAGGCTGCAGAGAGGTTTCTTTACATGCTGCTGAGCCCCGCTATTCATTATGGGCAGCCTTTCTTATTTTTTCCCATGGAACTCACAATGCCTTGCTCTTTTAATTTTAAAACACAGCTGGAGGAAGAGCTGCTGCTGGTATCCTTGTTCTGCAGTGGCTCAGTAATTAAAACTCTCAGCCAGGATTGAAGGTGACCAGATTCCAGTATTCTTCTTTTTGAGTGAACACAAAACCACTCAGATCAGAGGAGTAGTATGCTACCAGGCTAATGGTGTTCTTGGCTGGGCCACTCACCTTTCTTCTTGTTTACTTGATACTACTGTGTAACCAAGCATTCAAGGTGAATCAGACAGGAGAAAAGGGTTGGGGGAAGTGCTGCTCTGTAGCCAAATAGTTAGGGACCTTCCTAGTTAGGGAGGAGACTTGCATTCTTCCTGCTGCATATGTAATTTCTTTGTCTTGTATAATGAATCTTTAATTCAGTTTGATAATGCTTCAACTACATGGCAAAGGAGTACTCCTCATCTCTTCCCACCCTTCATCTTTCACTTGCACAAAGTCCAAAGTGTGGCAGTGAATGCTCTTTGTTGGGATTTAGAAGGTGCCTGAACATGGTGCTGACAACTGGGACCTAAACCTATGTCTTTTCATGTCCTATGCAACTGGTCTAACCTAAAAACTATTACAGAAATGAGGGAGAAGGGCAGATGCTCAGCTAGGCAACTGCAGCAGCTGCTTTCTGCAGGGGGCCTGCTTTGTCAGTACTTGTGTGCCTGCCAGCTGCATGGCAGGTATGGGGGGAAAAGCAACGTCAGGAGTAGTTAGGTTTGGTGCCTTCCTTGGCTGTCAGCATCTGTTCAGAAAGTTTACAAGTCTGGTTAGCTCTTGCTAAGGAAAACTGTCAACAGGCTTAGGGCCTTCATGACCCTAGTTCTGCGCTTGTTTTGCAGGGAATGGATGGGTGGGTCAAAAAGGCTGGTAATGGAAGAAGTGTTAAGGCTCAAGTCCATCTGCCATTTCTAGGTATGTTCCAGAGTGGTTTGAGGTAATGGACATTCAGAGCTGAAGGCTGGGGTTAGCTTCTCTGAAGGCTTTGTCGCCAAGACTTGAGAAGTTTTCAGGCTTAACCAAGATGCTTGAACTTCCCCGCAGTAGTATCTTTACTTTAGAGCCATCTTTTCAGAAGACAGCAAATCAGTGCAATAGGCAAAGATCTTTGTTGGGGAGATTTGTGGTGCAAAAAGTTCTTTCTATTTTATTCTTGTTTTGACAGTCATGTTTTGCAAGGGGCTTCACAACTTTATGGAATATAATTTGAAAGAATTCAAATTTTTCTTAAAGTTATTTGTTGCAACATGCATTTCTGTAGTTATCGGATTTGTTTAATACCCAATGCCTCCAAACACAGATGCTGAATTAGAGTCCATTTTTAGTCCAATTTGAGTCCATTGAAATCATTTTTAAGGCCTCAAACCAATTGGCAGTGTCCCTTTAAATTTGCTGCTGCACTGTTTTCATCAAGCTAACTAGCACAATAGTCTGTGCCATGAAAAAGCTTGAAACATGCATATTTTATGAGTGTTTCAGAGAACTGCCACACAAAAGGAGAAGTAGGCTATGTCTACAGTATTATCACTTCATCTATTGTAACTGTGTACCAGGGATTTTTTTTAGATGAAAGAAAAGCTGTGGCATATGATCACTGCAGAGCAGGGTCAGAGATCATAGGAAACGGGGAGGAAAACAATGTCTCACAGTTTTTGAGTACACTTATTTCTTGACACCTTGGTACATGCCATTTGATCATCAAACCTTGTTCAGAGCAGTATTCTAAGGTTATTGCTGGAGTCATCCTGAGCGTATTAACCCCCAACACTAGTTTCTGATTTTTCAGGGCTAAATTATACGAAATGTTGGCTGTGTGTTTCATAGAATAGTTAGGGTTGGAAAGGTCCTTTATTTTATGGTAACTCTGAAGGCTTGTGAAAGCTGGGAATTACATAGGATTCACAAGGCATATAGCATCCTTTACTCAGTTTCTACCAAACCTTGTGAAAACAACTTTTCCTTTTAATGAGAACAAAGAGAAATGTTTGCCAAAATGAAAAGTAATAGTTGCCTCTTTAAAAAATATCAGCGCAGTCTGCATCCTTTTAGTGTTTTGACTCCTAGAATATTTACAGGTTAATTCAGCTATAAAGCACCATTGGGAATACTAGCTTAGATTTAGCATTATGCAGGTAAAACTAAGTCAGCAACACAGCTTGTGTTTGCTAGGCCATGTAGAAATATGTGGAGTCATATTATTGCATACAAATATATAGGAAAAACTGCAGCAGTTCTTATCCATTGACAGAGGTGGCAGGCGGGGGTAGAGGTGACCTCCCAGCAAGACGTAGCTGATGTGTGCAGGGTGGTTTGGGACCAGGTGGGTGTGCAGTGAAGCCAGCAGAGCTTGCTCCTGCTGCTGGTGCCTCTTGCTGTGCAGCTGGGAGGGTGAACAAGCACCCTGTGAGTCTGTAACTCTGGTGCTCAGCGTGTAGGATGCTTCTAACCTGCAAATAGCTGCAGGTTGCTGAGCACTCTGACGCTGCTCTTTATTTCAGGTTCCTTGTGCAGCAGCCTTTGGAGGACTCTTTACACACAAATTTTAGAGGCGCTGTTAAGGCAGCTCTCACTGGAATTTTTTTCCATTATTTACTCCTGGGCGTTGTTTCTGTGCCATCTTTTTTACTTCCTGCTCCCATCTGTCTAGCCACTGAAGTTGCTGATCATACCATGTGTGGTTACTAGACTGCTTCAGCTGGCTTCCCTCTGCAGCAGCAAAAACGTGAGTGCAATGTCGTCTGCTGGGTGCTTGTTTCTTTCTTCTGGTCTTTGCTGCTTTGCTTCTCTTGATTTTGGTTTAACCGAAGTCCACTATGCTCAGGCTTCAGCAGATGTCTGCATCTCAGAAAACTCTTTTTTTGCTTCCTATCTTGATAGGAGAGCTGTCAGGAAAATTCTGAATAACTGCCTTGAGCTGCATACCTTTTTCATAGCAGCAAGGAAAGTGTGATGGGGTCCAACCAAACTGACCTGTAGGAAAAAAGACAGCATTCTTGGTAAACACTTGGCTACTGATTCCAGGCACCTGATGTGCAGCCAAGAGCCTGACTTCTCGCACAGAGCATATAAGCCTGGGCATTGTGCTGTGGAGGCACATCGCCTTGGATCAACTCACATGGTGAGGAGACCTCATGATGACTTGTGGAAAAGGCAGGGTGAGCTCAATCCTGCCAGTTCAACTACATATACCCTTTGCAGTCTGGGCAGGGATAGAAACAGGTTCTTCAGGGAAGTACATTGAGTTATCTGAATCCTGAAATCGTCTGGCAAGTCCTCTAATGCACTGCCCAACTACCCCAACAAATGAAGTAAGGGCTACTCAGACAGCAGGCACTGTCAGTAAGTACTGGGATTTGTCTCAAGTTCAGATCTAGCCTGTGTCTTGAATGAAGAAGAGTTGACAGCCGGGGAGTATACAGATATATTTTATCCTGTGATTCTTGTCTTTGTCCTGGTGTTTGCTGGATGGGCCATCCTAAGTTCCTCTCCTTGCTTCTGGTGTCAGATAGAGCAGTGCTATAAGGGCCACAGAAATATGAATTTCAGGACCATGGGTGGAGGTGGAAGGCAAGGGCAGATAAGTCATCCCAGGAACTCTGTTGCTGTGTTCAGAAACAAATTAAAAGAAGCCCAGGTGGTTTAGCTGAAATGGCACCAGGACAGGGCAGGATTTGTAAAATGGAACAATCAGTCACATCAATTCAGAGACAGGTAGATGCGTAATATTTATGATATACATGGCTTGAGAAAATGGTAGAGAAAGGAGCCAGTGTAGGGCATTCAGAAATGCAGCTAATGACATGACAATGAAAGGACAGCCCAGGGAGCCTGCCACGGAGAGGTACATGTGGCTCATTATGGCTGTAACTTCACCAGCAGTGTCATCGCGTGGTGATCAGGAATGGCCCCGCCTGCTGGCATGGTGTCAGTCTTGATGAGCTGTGTTGAAAAAGTCAGAAAGCCAAAGGAACCTCAAGCTGGGGGAGCAAGGCTGCAGTTTGCTCTCCAAAGCTTTACTGGGAGCAACCTTAGTGACTGATGTCTCCCTTAGGAAGGAGCTGTGATTGAGAAAGCGGGCTCCTGGGAGCCATGGTACTGTGCAGGACTATTGCTGAAAACACATTGTGAACTGTTGCTTCTTCTCATCAGTCAGAAGCTTCAGCAAAGCTGGTCAGAACTTGGAGCAGACAGGTCACAGTTTATGCTGTAGTCTTTTGAGATACAACATATAAAGTATATACCACATTTGAGACAGACTCATGTCCTATGATGCAAGGATTGGATAATGCAGGAGTTCATTTTTATGTTGAATAGTGGGATGGGTAACAGCTGCAAATTGAAATTATTACCATATGATCTGGGGAAGATTTGTGGTAATATATGAATATGCAATTAATGACAGGCAGAAAGGAAAAAAAAAAATAAGAGAAGGAAACTACTACTGCCTGAGTAACTTTTGCCTTGTACTGTAAAGGAGTGATGGAATGGGGACCAATTAACTTACAAACAGCAAAGGGAGTGATGAAATGGGGAACGATTTAGTTACAGAGGGCAAAGATGCTGGGCAACCGAGTTAGTTACTGAAGCAAAAAGAAAATGCAGTTAGAATGCTATGGACTATATTTATTCAGAAATCTGTTTAGTGTCTTCATGTTGACATTTATGTAAAGCTTGGTTTAAACACTGTAATAAGGCAACAGGAATTTTTCCACTAATTTTCACTGTATTTGACTTAAATTCTTTATTGAAAAACCTTGATATTTTTGTTTCTTTTATTTTGTGTATATTAGTTAGAAAACTAGATCGGTTTTAAAAATTGACTTCTTAGGTATGTTTTTTGTAGACATTCACACAATATTATGGTGGCTAGTTCTTGGTTTGTCTTAGCTTTTCTCCACAACGTAATATTGCAAATTCAAACCACTTCTTCTGGTTTTCTTAGAACATGTTTGTCACATATGTTCCGTAAACTTATTTATATTGCAAATATATATTGCTATTAGGCATTTGCCACTCGGTTTTCATTGTTCGCACCATTGTTTCTGTTGGGAAATTGCTTGGCTGAATGTATGTGGGAGTTTGGATTAGAGAAGATTCAGTGAAACTTTTAATCATTCTAGAGTACTATGTGAAAAATACAATGAAAAGTTGTCAAAATGTGTGTTTAACGGTTTAATACCATTCTTATGAATAATAAAGATTATGCATATTTGGAATGACAGCTATTTATATTGTTAGCTGGTTAAGGAGAGCATGTTTTATTTATTTATGAGAACAGTACGATGATCCTAATGTAAACACTTCATAAATCTCAAGATAAATGTGTTTTTGAACCGAATGACTTGAAATGAAGAAGGTATATAAAATCTGAAACCTTTTAAGGAAAGTCACTTTGAGAGAAGTATCAGCTTGGTGTGCTTTCAGTCCACAGGCACTGAGACATGAAATAAAAAATCATGCAATTCCCAGACAGAAAAACTCATCCTTAATTTGGCTGAAAGTGTAAATATATATCTGCTAATTAAAAATCTTATTAGAGTGTTATTAGTATCTCCCATTGCACCAGAAAGAAAATCTTAAATTCAGACAGAAGGATAAGCACAAATGCAAATGTGTACTCATATCTTCACTGGAAAGAGTAGCAGCACACAAATCAAAGACATTTTTGCTTGTCAGTAACGATAATGGCAAAACCCAGTAGTGGTTTATTCAACCTTGAACTTTATTTAATTTCTTAAATGAAAAAAATAACCTTAGTGAATTGACACTTCAATTCCTTCATTTTCTTGCTGTTTATAAGCTTCTGTTCTGACATTGAAACTCTTTCTTACTGAAGGCATGTAATAATTTTTAAAATCTCAGTATTTACTAAGAACAGGAAAAAGGAAATACATGTTGCCTGTGTTCTAGGCTCTGATTCCTATTTCTCTTAGAAATCTTTTCATGCCACTGTTGCATTGCTTAGGAGACAGCAAAAACATGTTCCTGTTATGTGGGGAAAGAATATAGGTTTCTTGCTCCGAACTTGCTTTGAAACACAGCAAATCAGAATGTTCTGAATTGAATCCATTGGGAAAACAAGATTAGAAAGTTCTTTTTGTTTTTCATAAGCAGTTCTCTGTAGTCTATCCTCATATTCTATCTGTGAAGTTGCAACTGCAGCCTTGGTTAAGGTTGAGGGCTGTCTGATTGACAATGCTTGTCTGAACAAGGTGCAGCAGCCCCCTAGATGTGAGGACCTGTCCAGTGAATTGAAATGGTGCCATTGAGGCTGCTCATCTTGCTATCAGTGCTACAAATGTGGTAAGGGGTGGTTCAAATGCTATTGTGTTTTCTGGCTGGGTGTAGGTCAGTGATGCATACCAAGTTGCTTATGCAGCTTTTGTGTCATCTTTGGATCTTTGGATTTTGGGGCAGATCCTTTGAGGCTGCAGAGAAGTGACTCCCTGGTTGGGAAAGGCAACCATTTATGGTTTCCATTATGGTGTCCATGAGGAAACCCTTATACTCTTGTTTGTTTTGCTTAGGAAGCTGGTTTCTGCAGATGACCAGAATGATAATCTGGTCATGAGCAGATGATAATCAAAGTGATTATTGATCAATAATCAATTAGTATTTATTATATCATTATCCTTGCTTAGTTGCTGCTTTGAACAGGGCAGGAGCCATACTTGGAAGGAGAAGTCATGGCAGCAGTGGTGGGCACGGGTGCCTCAGACTGCTATCAAATAGAGCAACTGATGATTAGCTGTATGGGGTTGCTGGTTGGCTGGTATAGTCTCCTTGCTCAGAAGGCATGTAGTGTTGAGTGGTTCCCTTTCCTCTGAAGATACCATCAATCAGTAGGAACAGTTCGTTCTGCTGCTGGATGGTTATGGAGGCTGTTAGCATGCTAATGTCATAATGTTTGTCTGTTGCACTTGACTCAAATAGTGGAACTGGGCACAAGAAATGCTTAGTTAGATCAGCATACCTATAGTGAGATTAACCTATCAGCAGCAGTGGCAGTGCTTGTAGAGACATGGAATCTCTGGTGGAGATAAATGGTCCTAAGAAAAGAAATGGGTATTCTGATGATGATTTCTATGTTAAATTGGTAAAATGTCAACTATATTGGTCACTCGTCTGTTTCAGGTAACTGCAGTCACCTCTCTATCCAGGTCATGCACTTGAAGTTGTGGTTGCAGAGATGTGCAAAGCTTAACAGCAGAAAAGTGCTGAAATTGAGCTCTCTCTAATGGTGTTCAGATCTGCCGTGAGATAAAGAAGATTCAGATCTTGGTAGATTTGTGGGCACACTGCAATACCCCAGTGGTGCTAAATGGAGAATCTGCTTCCAAGTGTTTTGGAGGCCAGCCATCCGGGTGAGGTGGGAGCAGTCTTGCAGCTTGGTGAGTAATTAGCACAGAATCTAGGGTTTGTGAGTGGTGGGAGTAGGGGGAAACTGCGTTGGATATATTTCTATTGCATTTATAACCTCATTTCCCATGGAAAAGATGCATTCATGACTGTGTTGTGTGACTGTCAGGCCATCTCACAGGGAAAATTTCGAGCCAATTTGCCAATATGACAGTGGGATGGATGTCACAAATACATTGTGGTCTTACACACTTTGCAAAGGGAAAGGAGTGGAGATGAGTGAAAGCTCTCCATGAGGTGAAAGATGTGGAATGATTCCATCTGCTTCAGACAGGAGAAACTGCACAAATGCAGAGCATGTTGTAAATGTCCAGCTATGTGAGATGATTTAAGTAGAGCTCCCAGTGAAAGATAGAATCGCAGAATACTTTGGATTGGAAAGGACCTCAAGGTCATCTAATTCCAACCCTCCTGCCATGGGCAGGGGCACATCACGCTAAATCAGGTCACCCAAGGCTCTGTCAACCTGGCCTTGAACACTGCTGACAATGGAGCATTCACAGCTTCCTTGGGCAGCCTGTTCCCAGTGCCTCACCACCTTCACAGTAAATCTCACGAGGTACATCTATTAAGAAACCAGGCTTCCTTCATTGTACTGCCTGTAGAATTTTTTTTTAGGTGGTAACAAAGGCATCTAGAGTAGCAATAGAGATGTTAAATTCTTTTGTCCCCCACCCTTTATGTAGTCTAAGGTCTAAAAGCAAAGACTTTACATTCTGTCAGTACTGTCAAGCACTGTACTGTTTGAGAAGGCGTATGTGAGAAAACTTAGTTTCTAACAAAATTCAAGGGACAACGCCTTGCAGTAACCCACAGGCTTGCTGAATTCTTGCCTACTAACCATTCTGGGTATGTCCTGGGTTCAGCAGACTGCAGATTGCTTTGATGAGGCTCTGTTCCTCTGTGGCCTTTTGACTATTTGCTGTACTGATAGCACACAAATGGGTAGTGAAGTGTTATACAAAACAGCATTTCTCTTGTCAGCTGTACCCCTCCTGATGATCCTTCCCACTAAGGAGCTGTTGAGTTAAATGGCGCATAGTCAGCTGGCTGTATTTTTCTTCTCTCCCATGCAATGGCTTTACCTCATTACCTCCCAGGTGAAACTTGAGCTGTCTGCATCAGCAACCTGCTTGATTTCAAAGAAGGAGTTAGGATTTATGGCTGTTGACTGTGGAAAGCAGGGGCATTAGAGCACTAGCCTATTTAAAATCTGTTATAGCAACTTTTTGTTGCAATCACTGCTTCTGGAATTAATTGCTGGGCTTTCTGGGTCACTTTTGTTTTCAAATGCTGCAGTATTAGTTGAAAAATATAGCAAAGGAGAGCAACAGAAGGAAAAAAGTACTAAAAATCTTCACTGTGACTCCTGAGAAATGGCATGGTAATCCTAGTTGCAATGTCCAAATTGTGCTTGCAGCTCTCCATTTATCAATTTTTAAAGTATACAGCTAAATATTGAGGTGTGCAGAACTCAAAAAAAGCATTAATAAAAGAAAGGGAAAGAATATTGATTTGTTTGCTTCTCTTTGTTGGCTGCTTTTTAGGTAATGCAGACTGAACACTTTTAATTATCTTTGTAAAATACAATTGAAAACTCATCAAACCCTTACATATTATTTTAGACCAGTTATTGGAAAAGATGTAAATCCTTTAATTTCTATGGAGATGAGCAGTAACAAATAATTACAAGTGTAAGCTAGGATCAAATGTATCTGCAAATAAAACCTTGTGCTCTCCCTGGATGTTTGCAGCTCCAGAGCACCTGAATCCAGGCTGCCTAGTGACAGGTTCCTTGGCATTCATCTCCTAGTAGGCTAATCCTCTGCTGATAACACTTAAGACGAAATCTGTTTTTCTGCATTCTCCCTCAGCATTCAGCCTAACATATGTAATGCAGAGGCAACTACTAAAGCAAAACATCTCTGGCTCAGCTTGTTCTGTAACTAAAACTTTAGTATAGAAACTGAGGAAGATGGGTCACATGGAGCAATTCCACACATGTTTAAGGAAGCTGCAGGCAAAAAAAGAGTGGAATGAAAAGATGTCCTCAAATCCTGTCTCCAAGCATACTTTCATACTTCTGCACATGGTGCTTTTGCAGCACTATTTCTTATGGGCCTTGGGTGGGACAAGCACTTCCTACAGAGCCCTTGGGAGCTTTTAATGTGATGGTACTCTGTTGGGTTGCATGCCTCATTTCTTGGAGGTTACCAGCTTTCCAATAGCAACTGCTCTGACTACAGAAAAAATACTGAAAATGTGGTATACGGATTGCCTGAGAGGAAGTGCCTTGGGAAGGTGACTGAAGTGGCACAGGGCTGTAGGGAGCTGGCTCATCCTGACTGAGGAAGCCAAGCTGCTGCTCCAGCCAAGCTAAAGGTGCTTCTGAATTAGTGTCCTTTTTTATTGCGTAAGTTTCTCTGAAAAGGTAGTTAGCTCATATAAACCTCTGCTTGGTGACTTTTTAATTCCTAAGCATTTCATGTGTCCTGTCTACGGGGAAGAACATTGTGACTGAGTTTGGCCTTCATTCATTAATCAAAAGTGGTAATAGGTTTGATTTCAGTCACATCAAATTGATCTAACAAAGAAACGGAAAATGAGGGAAAAAAGAGAAGCAGAAAAAGACTTTGAAGAAAATTAAAAACAGGGGAAGAAGAAAAAGAAAAGACCATCAGAGCAATTCCTACAGGTGCGGCTTTGAACTGTAAAGATGTCTCCCGAAAGGCAAGGGAGGCAGACACGAGAGGACCCAGCCCTAAATGGGAAAGCCCAGGAAGGGCTTTTCCCAGAGCTCAGAAACTGCTTCCTCCATCCTGCTTCCTCACCCTTGCCTGCTTCTTTAGGCTGTGAGTCCCTTGGACATGGACCACGTGTCTCTGCCGTCCTTCATTCTCATGAGTGCTATAAAATATTTCAGTGCTCAATTCAAGCATGTGAAAGCCTAGAGGACACCTTGAACAGGAGAAAAGTGTGTGGGGAAAAAAACGTGAGGGTGTTATTTTGGTGTGAGGAAATGAGAAGTGAATTTTACATTTCAACTTTACCCCACTAGTGTCACTTAATAAATCACTTTATTTAAGTGCTACCATGAGACATGGAAGTGCTGAGGAGGTGTGAATGGATCAGTAGCCTGGTAGCTAAAGGGTGCATCTGAGTGATAAGATACCTTTTCTAAGACATATTCAGAGACTTGAAATTAGAGGAGCCTCAGAGGAACTCAGAACAATTCTGAGTGGTAGAGTAATCTCTAGGGATGGGAGATGCAAGCTTGGCTCCTTCAGTATAAGGGAAGGACCTGGACCTGTGATGCCCACAGCACTATGGTAGGTGTTAGGTAGTCCTGGTTTGTCGGTGCCCAGTTGGAAGACTACTATTCCTGCAGCCATTGTTGAACCAATGTTTTAATCAGATGGAATTTAAGCTCTCCCTCTCCTCACCAGTACTTTTTACTGGTGTGGATATATAGTTAAAGAGTTTAAATATGACCCAAATCATTCTTATTTTTCTAATAATAGCTAAGAAGTATTGCTCAGCCCTCCCCATGATAGTGCTGGAGCTTTTTTTCAGCCCATACCTCATCACTGTAAATTAACAGATAGGAACAACTCCAACTTTTGATGGAGGCACTAGTTCTGCTCTCCTGTTGGTAGAATTTGAGTCTTTGTGATATACCCACCACAAAACATAAGTTTCTTAGGGGAAGAAACGGTGTCATTGCTGTGTAGCTGCTGGCAGAGCTGTTGCTCATCCCCAGGATAGGACAGGCATCAGCTGGGCAAGGCAGGGAGCGTGGGAAGGGTTCTTGGTCTTACCTGCAAATTAGTAAGTATGGGTAGCTGAGATGGTCCTTCCCTCATGGAGAAGGATGGCTGTGGTCCATGTCCGGTCAGTGGGTACCCCTGCATGGCTAGGAGCTGGGGTGTGAGTGCATCAGGCAGCAGGGGAGGTCAGGAGTAGCTGTGGCATTGACTCCCTTCTTACAGGCTTGGCTTCTCTTTGAAACTGAACGTTCTCCTCTTGCTTCTGTTGAAACAGAAATAGTATTTGTGTCTCCCAGACATGAGTTCTAGCCAGGATTTGGCCTGGTTAAAACTGAGGAGGACAGTGGACCACAACCTTTGCCACTGGGTGGGATTGATGCTTTCAGGCCACTTACTGTCTCCTTATGATCTATATTAAATAGGGCAGAAAGTAAGAAATTGTGCTGTGCTAGGTGTTTTTTGGCAGAAAAAATGCAATTTGCTAATAGCCTTTCCCCAGTTAAATGCTGTACCACTACATTCTTGTAATTAATATTTAATCAGACACTAATAGTACTTTATGCAGAATTCAGATGTGCTGGTGAGGCTTTGCTGCATCTTGGAGCTCCGGGCTCTTGTGCTGCTAGATTACAATTGTGTGTGTATTTAAAAATGATACACTGACAGATAGCTCTGCTTACATCTCTGAAGTCAATGTAGAGGAAATATATTATAACATAGGTAAACATGACTGCAAGTTGTTTCACTGTGAAATATAACACTGGCAGCAAAAAAAGACCTTTTGAGGTCACAGTTCCTTCAGAAGACCAGGCTGTATATTTGGGAAAATACGGTTAATGAAATGGAACTGGCACTGTTTCGTTTTAAAATTTTACCTACAAAATTGAAGGTCCCTAAAAATGACAGTCAGTTTTTCTCTTTTCTGTCCTCTCTGACTATTGGATCTCTTAACTGTGCCATCAGGCAACTTGGCTTGATCTCTTCTGTTCCCAAGAATAAAAATGTGGACTGCACTGCTAAACAGGAAACCTTAAAGCCAAGCCACGATTAAAATACTCAGTGAAATTAAATTGAAATCTTCGTGAGTACAATTAAGAATAATAATGGGGAAAAATCAGTCTTCCTGGTGAAGCAAGTGTTGACGTACTAGATATTGCCTTTCAGGTTTGAATAAAAATGCTTATAATGTTTTTTTCTCCAGCTGTCATTCAACCCAGTGTTAATTACACTGTAGGGTTTCCCCAATGACATGTTTGTTGAGCTGTATGTAAGTGACAAGATGATTATGTCTAAATGATTGGTAAATGTGTTGGCTTTGAGGGCTTAAATATTTGTATAAATGATTCTTCCAAAAGCTGAGGAATGCTTGACATCTCCAAAGATAACAGGATAACATCTTTGTTATGCACCTTATGTTAGAACTCTGTTTTGATTGTCTTGCTCGCTTTGGTAGTTTCTCATTCCAGCAAGGCAACCATGAAAATTGAAGCAGCTATTTCAGAGTAAGCAGCAAAACAGTATAGAGAAGATGGCATAGTGTCCCATGCAAAGAAGGAAGTTCTGTTGTAGCCATAAGACATCTGCACCTATGATGCCTAGTTTTCTGAGAGCAAATGGGGAGAAAATGTATCTGAAGTTAGTGTCTTCAACTGGGGAGTGCCTCTTAGCTCTGTGAAAGAGGTAATTTATTGGGCAATAAGTTTAATATAATTTTGTTATTTTGAAAAATGAAATCTTGTAATAAATGTCCTGATTGAAATCTGCATGGTCTTGATAGTAGCAATTTTCTAAGAATTTTAATTTCAAAGGAGCTGCTGAAATATTCAGTTAAGTAGATGTGTGTAATGAGTGTGAATGCCAGTACGGTGGCCTAAAAACATTTAGCAACTTTTCCCGAATTGTGTTATAAATTAAGAAGTGTGTCTTAGACCAGAAAGGAAAGTGAAATAAGAGAATATGTGAAGCAGGGCAGAAAAGAGAGAGCTTTAACTGACACCATTTCAAGTTGTGCAGGTAGAGAAACCTCCCAGGGACACAAACAGGGCTACAGGCATGAGGGTGGAAAGCGTAAACCTAACGTGTATTGTAGCACGTGGCCTTTCCAATCCAGCGGGCAGTTTGCATGAAGGATAATTTAGGACATGAAAAGTATGATGTGTTTACATGATAAAGGGAGAGTTTGCTGTCTATGGAGAGATGTAGGTCATTATTGAAATGATGAAATTCTCATAGCTCAGCCATGAGTTGCTGTTGTGTAAAAATTGGCTAATCTACTGAGAGTGAAAAGGTGTCTCAGAGCTGTCAGAAGTTCTGCCAGTAGAACTGCTTTTTTGAGACAGGCTTTTTCACAACCTAATAGCTATTTCTGTTGTCTAATTGAGATGTGCATCAGGCCATTTCACAGTGTTATGTTCTGAGCTAGCTTTTTCCATAATCTCAAGTGATGTTACAAATAGATATTCCAAAGGATCTTTGGTTTTTTTCTTGGAAAGAGCCTTTGTTAGTTCTACCAGTAAAGTTCAGGCTGTGTCAATAATCTCTCTGGCATTGATTATGGTGAGTAGGATGTTCAACAAAAATAATTGAAGTGCTGTTAACAATCACATAACTCTCTTCATCCTTCAAAGATTCCTCAGTCCACTTTATTGACTTCAAGAATAGCTCAGGGATTTTTTCCACCTGCTAAAGCTGAAATCCAGCTGTTTCAGTAGTGAAACTTAGCAATTGGTTGGCATCTCAAGGCAAGTTTACTTTACAGGCAGGAGAGGGGCTTGCTGAAACTGTGGATTGAAAAACAGGGTTTGGGGATTAAACAGTTTTGTGAATGTATTTACTGTTAAAGCTGGAATTTGGTGAGGGCCTGGGAAATCATGTGGCTTAATGAGTGTTATTTGCTAGTTGACAATAGCAGCAAGGCTGCCCTACCTTGAGTCCTTTTGCAATTTGCTGGAAGCTGGCATTTAGGGTGTCACTTGAGACAATCATGGTCTTTCCTTTAGGTTTCATAACTTCTTAGTAGTCTCAACAAATGAATTTATATTAAAAGATTTGAGTATAAATTAAGGTGTAAAAGCAGAATGAAATGAAATGGCTTTGGTTCTGGCATCATTAGCCATTAATTTCAGTAAGGTGACTGGAAGCATTGGAGTCACTAGAATTCTGTTTTATTTAAAACAAAGGCAAATGAGAACAGAATAGGATCCTTCTCATTTTGTCTTTCAAGTGTCTGTTACAATAAACCTAATGTGACAGGGACCATATATGTCTTTTGTTCTGCACAGCTCTGAGTGTAGAATCATGGAAGCATGTTATTGTGGTTCTGAAAATAACCACTAATCATTTCCTGAAGAATTGTCCTTTTTGATGAACCACTGTGTATTTTCAGCTGATTTTGACATTATGCCGCTAGAAGCTGGTTTGTCTTTCAAATGTGTTTCCTCAGCTGTAGTTTGAGATTCAGCAGCACAATTGCCAGTGAGGATAAATGGCTTTGTTTAGATTTAACGGTTACAAGGTTGGTAAAGAAGTAAGGGGAGGATAATGATGGATTGGGCCCTTGTGATACTAAGATAAATTGGGCCCCCCCCCCCCTTGTGTTTTGGGGGGAAATTAGCCTTGGAAATGGTAACTAC
>JAOEHX010022055.1:0-28411 GCA_025448015.1 Bolborhynchus lineola | reverse complement strand
AGAAGGTGTAATGTCCGACAGGTCCTCATGCTATACATGGGGGAACTGGAAAAGGACTTGGACTCCGACATCCAATTTCCCAGAAATAAGGCATGATTTACTGAGCCAGTCTGCAAAAGGTATTGCTGTTGTCACCACCTTGTTGACAAGAACACATTTCCAGCTATTAGGCATGTCAGTGTACATTATATCTCAAATACAAGAATTGTTTAAGGAGAATTTTTATTTTTCTGGCCCTCTGATTTTTGCTTTTTTCTTCAGGGAGGCTGAGATTTCTGCAGAATGCCACTGTTTAGCTTGTCAATAATACAAAAACCCATCCCTGTTTTGGAAAGTGCAGTTCTCCTTTCTCACTTCTACAGCTCAGGTAACAAATAACAACTGTTTTAGCTCATCAGGACTTCTTTCCATGATAAGAAGGTCCATAGGGTAAAGCCTACTAGCAAATAGACTGCCATTATAGATTTGGCATAATTTCAAAAATAATCCTCACATTCTTTCAATGTGTACTTGAACAAAAACTGAAATGCTTTTGGAGTCACTGTTGTATGCATTTCTTTGTGGAAATTAACATAGTCCCTGGACAGTTAACAGTTCTCCATGCTCAATGTCTCTGAATATATTTTGTGACAAAGCAGCAATCTGAGAACTCTAAAATATAACTGTGATTAAAACATGTGCCTTGTGTGCCTTTGTACATCGTAACTTTTGGGATTCCTATCCGGTCACTCAGAGTGTCCTCTTGACATTGGTACAAGACTTGCTTGAAGCCTTGATTTAGCAAGTATGTGTTTTCTGTACATTGTATACCATGGCTAAACAGAGCATGAATCAACCATTCTGCATGTTGTGGGGAACATCTGACTACCCCACTGGTTAGATGGAATACATCTGTATCCAATTCCCCAGTTGATACCACTCTTCCTAAAAAGTACTTTTGCCTTTGGCACAAGCACAGCAACAACAGCAAACCCCACTGGCCCCCCACACCCTTTCTTTCTTGGCTATAATTTTACTCTCCTTTTTTCTTTCCCAACTTTTGAGAATTTTCTAATATTACCTACACGGTTCTCTTGAGTCTTTGCTGCACATAAATACCGAAAGAGTGGAGGCAATTGGAAGATAACAGAAGGGAATAGCCACTAACATGAAGGTGCTAAAAATGAATCATGTCAAAATCATTACGTGTCTTGTAGTGACATGCTAATAGACATTATTTACCAATAATGGAGGATCACTAATGGTGATTTGAGGTTTGACACATATCATGATGTTATCATACGCAGGCTGGGGAAACATGATCAGTATAAAACTTACTATGCACAAAAGTATTTTGAACCAGTATCCAGGAAGGTTTTATCAGCAATTATTGATGAAATGTTTCAGATGAGAATTCAAAGTCATCTGTCCTAGGCTTGACTGCATTAACATCTCCTTTAATGTGCTGCATGAGGAAGTGAGATGTGAGCTTACTAAAATGGCAGTTGCAGAAACTGCCATTTTGCAGAAACTGGACAACACTGCAGATGTTAAAAGACAGCATTAGAGTTTTTAATACTCATGGCAAACAGGGAGAGTGACAGGGAAACTGTAGGATGTAGTACAGAGAGGACAAGCAGAGTTCAGCACAGCAAGAAAGGAGTGGCGAAGTGCCCAGTTCCAAGATGGGGAGTCAGTGGCTGTCTGGAGAAGAATATATAATTACAGCAGATCACAAACTGAACACAGAATAAAACCTTACTGTTAAAATAACTCACCCTGATAATATGATGTCTAATTAGGAATACAGACTGCAAAACAGGTGAAGTAATCTTGTGGCTCAACTAAGTTTTGGTAAGGCCTCAAATAAAACACTTTGTTGGGACTACACTCCAAAGAAGATACAATCTGGCTGGAAGGCCTGCAGAAAGAATAACAAAAATCATCTGAGATTCTTTAACCTGTCTCTATAGCCTATAAAGACAGGTAAATCTGCAAGTACTTGAAATGAAGTGCAAGAACATCTGTTCTTTGGGCTCATGCTGAATAAGGCAAGAAATGATGTGCTTAAACTGCAGCAAAAGTGATTAAAGAGAGACATAAAATTATAAAGAAGTATTAGCAAGAGACAGTGAAATCACTGCAATAGATTGTCTGGGGAGGTGGTGAAGTCTCCATTACTGGAAGTCTTTCAGAACAGATTGGGCAAGCATCTCTTAGGAGTGTTTCATTTGTGATTAAGTTTGGATTGTGGTAAAAAGATAGATTATCTGAGTCCCATTTTGGTTTTCTGGGACGCTGCTGTTTATCATACATCTTTGGAGTACTCTTTCTTGTGGTCTTGGCATGCAGTAGCAGACTTAGTAAGTAAAGAGTGTGAATTCATTCTCCTAACCATCATAGTGTGGTGAATGCTGCCAAATGTGTGTGGCTGTTGTTTATAACCTCTGTGATAAGGAATAAAGACTGAAGAGTTTCCAACTAAGTTACCAAGGATCTCTTGACTTCATGTATTAGATGTTCCAGATACAATAGAAATAGAACAGCTTAGATGTTTTTATGAAACTCCTAAATCATGTGTGCTTTTCCATTTCTCTGCAAGCGCTGGACAGCGTCATTATTCATTTTCTGAAGTCTTGACAGGTTGTTTGTCTCCTTTGAAAATATGATCCATCCTAAATCCAACTCCCTCCTTGCAGCAGTTCTGGCACAGTATTTCCTGTAAGCTTCCTGTTCCCTCTTGTTGAAATTTTGTAGCCTACAGAAGGGTTCTGTGTTTCACTGGAGATTCATGGGTGTCTTTATGATTAACCAGAGAAGTTTGGGATTTTTATTATGCATGTCTTCCTAGGGCCATCCTAATTAATTTTGTTAGGGATTATTTTGTAATGTAATCAGCAGAGACTATCTGAACTCTTCTATACAGTTTCTTCTTTATCATGATGCTCACTCTCAACAGAACTCAACACTCTCAAAGAAACTCAAGAGAGTTTCTTTTGGGAAATGAATTAGATGGTTGGTAATATCCAGCCCTCCATCTGATATGTGTAGTGCTATGGTTTATCTTTACGTGTAATCAGAGAGCAATGCTATAATCCACATTGTTGCTTTAGGAAACTTTCAGAATAAAGACCTCTATTTTCTTTCTGTTGGCTGTGAAAATATTCTCTGCTCTCTTTTTTTTTTTTTTTTTTTAATTTCGGATTTTTTTTTAAATTATTTTTTTCACTTAGCTTGTCCCATTTCATATTGTGGAGATTTGTGCTGATTTTGAGTCTCTCCAATGACAATAAAAATATTCCTAGATTTGTCATCCTCTGTAACTCACCATTTGCTGGCAGTATCATTTGCCAGGGTCGTAACATGCAAGAGACGTTTGATTTAGAGTAGAACATGCAACATCTGTTCTACTCAACTCTCCCAATATCGTACAATGATTTTAAATCTCTGTAAGACCAAGAGCCAAAAGTAAATTATAACTTAAATGCAAAGCAGTAAGATTTAGGCCCTGTAGAAGCAATGACTTTGTTGAGTAAACCTGTGAGCGTTCTAAGACACTAACTGTGCAGCAGATGAGGATGAAGCAGCTTGTTGTGGTCCCCATCAAACTGCCTAAGCCTGTCTACTTTCTTATTTGCTGTTATTGCTGTTACTGAGTAAATGCCTCAATGCTTCTATTCTTTTTGTGTTCCACAGATATGTCTGGAGCAGTGATCCTATCTTTGCGCCAGATTTTCCGTATGGCAGTTCTGTCAATATCTCCACCAGCCTCTTTGCCTAGTCTGGTATGCATTCTTTGAGGAATTGCTGTTTCCTAAATTTATGATCCTTTTGAAAGTAGGTATTTCAACTGCTAGTTTCTGAGTGGCTCCTCCATCCTGTTCTGAATTATTTATTTTGTTTTACCATTTCAGATTTTTTTGGTAGTGCTAAAATTCAGTTTTTCTTCTTGCAAAATAGATTTTGCCACTTACTTTAATGGCCAGTCTCCCTGCTACTTATTTTTTCCCCCATTGTTCTGTTTATAATACAGCTACTATGCAGTTTTTCCAACCAAAATTCATCCAGCTACAATTAAGTCCTGCAAACACAGCTGTAGGTCAACTCTATCATTGCACATCCTGCCCTCTGTTTACTTTACTGACTTCTCTAATTTGCAGCTATAAAATCAAAATTAAGAGACTCTTTCTGCTGAAAGAAACACAGGACTTTCTGCCTCAAGGTTTCCATATTTGATGTTTCACTTCTGCTCAAAAGGTCATAATCTTAGAATCACTCAGAATGCACAGTTCTCTAAAGCAGCTTTAAGTCTCTACTTCATGAGTTGAATTTTGCTGACTGTTAGATTCCAGAGCTTTTCTTTCCTTTAGGGATTCTTCTACAGGCTGAAAATGTTTACACTACTCAGTAATAAATCAAAATTTTCTCCTTTATGAGCGGCAGCAACACTTGAAATGTTGGACTCATAATCCTTGGGGACAAAAAAATTTGAAATATCCAAAGTGTTCCACTCTCTCCATGAAACCTGTGCTTCTTTCCTCCCCCCTTCATTAACCCATTCATAAAATTATTAACAAAAATGTCAACTATATCAATAAAGGAGCAAACTACTACTGAATAGAAACAACATGATCTCCCCTTTAGGACGTCCATTTGGGAAGGACCTCCTGCACAGTTTAGCTGTCTGTTTTAACAGGTAATGGTCTCTCAGGTAACCAAGAAAACAACCAAAATTAATTTAAGTTCAAGGCAGCCCAGCACTTGCCAGAGCCAGATAAGTAGGAGCCAGATAAGTAGAATCCAGATGCTGACAGTTTTGAGTTTAAGCCCTGTAACTTTCAGTGGAGTCCCTGCTTGTCGATCAGGCTATTTCTCTCTCCAGCAGTGGGTATTGCAAACTAAATAAACCCATTTTCTAAAGTGAAGTCAGGGATCAGTAAATATTTCCACAAAACTTATTCTCTCAGTTTCATTCCATTTAGCTGACTTTGTACGGACACAGTTCCTACTTTTTATACACAAATCCCTTCGTAATGATGATATAGTTGCAGCTGCTTTTTTAAACAAAAGGTGAGGGACTAAATTAATCTCTCTTGTAATCCCTGCACATCTTAGTGGGTTTAGCCAGGTTAAAGAGCAACTGCCCTGTTTCATAGTATTACGAATAAAACTTTTTGCAGTTTTCATTGTTTATTAAATTAAGAAAGTTACTGATCATTGCCTTTGGCAAGCTTTGGAAAGCATTCAGCTTGCAACAATGCTGGCTTTTTTTGACAGCATTTTCCTGTATTCCCCTTTCCTCATCCTTCAATGATAAAGACATTTATGCAAAAGAAAGGGCAGGCCTTGGTGCAGCAATTTACATGGCAGGTAACAACCTGTTAACTCTTATCCCAGCAGAACATGGAGGGACCCCTTCTCCACATGAAAGGGTATACTAATTAACCAAAGGAAGAATAATTTGGGAATCACTCAGCAAATTCCCTTAGATATGGTCTACAAATTAATGCTTTAAAGTTTGCTTGGCTATTTGTGCTATAAGAGCTGTAAAAGATGGAGGAAAAGATTCAATCAAGGCCAAGGAGTATCAGTGGACAGTGTGGAATTTACATTATCTTTGTGTCTTCTTTAGTGAAAGATAACGGATCTCAATATTTTGCTTTCCTCTGCCTGCGACTTTTCTTTTTATAGGCTTTAAATCGCATTAGGTTTTTCACCAGTGATGGGATCAGTCTGTGAGAACAGGGTGTGTCAGTTTGCCAAGTCTGTCTCAATCACCTGATTACAATCCTGAGCAGTTTACACCGTTATTGGCACCTCAGCTAACTCTCTAGTCCCTATGGATTTGCACATACACACCCTGATGAAATGGAAATCAGTTGCTCCATGGAAGATGGACCCTATGGAACAAATAGGCTCCTCCTGTGCTGTCTGCAAAGCTGACAAGGACAGAAGATCTTACTTTCCTTCAAAGGGAGTGGGTCTCTAAGTCCACAGAGGGAGCAGATCTGTGGCATAATAATAGACATAAGTAACAGGGCACTGCTGTAAAGGTGAAAGTGAAGCTATAAAAAATGAAAAGAGGAAAAGAAACTCACTGTGTTCTTCCATCATGCTTCAGAGAGAATTCTAGTGCTATGGTACTAGTTTGTGGCTGACCTGTCTCCAAGTACGCTGCATTGCTCTGTTAGGTTGCCTTCCAGTGTTCCTAGTTTTCTGTATTACTTGTTTTCTCACGGATTTGAAATTGATGTATTTATTCAAAAGGAAATCAAACAGAATGGGCACTGCAGTTGTGTGGTCAGTGAAACAGCTTCTGAGACAGGCAGCATTTAAAAGGCATCTACCATACTTCCCAGGCAGAGGTTTATTCCATCCCATCCAAACCCATTTCATTCAAAATACTGAGCTGAAAAAACATGGCCAAAAATCTACATAATAGTAATGACAATAAAAACCCATGAGGGACTTGGGATGGATACGTCTAGCAACAGTGCAGTCAAACAGTATGTACTGTGGTAAACATTGCTGCCCTGTACATCGGCCAAATTGCTTTACTCCAGTGACATTTGGTTCTGAACTATGCCTGCTATGCAAAAAGTAAACAAACAAATAAATAAAAGTTTGCAGTGGTTAGGTGATCAAAGCTGTTGTCTGTCATGGTGTCCTTGGCAGAAAGCAATGTTACAGATCGGGCAGATTTGTTTGCGGGAGGTTTGATGGGAACTGGTTATTCTGTAGCCCAAGAAGCTGAGGAGAAAGAAACAGATGGGTATCAGGTTTTTGATTTTGGGGGTGGGGTGTCCACAGTAGCTCCTTGTTGTACTTCTGAGGTTGGACTTTCATCTGTCCCATACCAGAATTACTCAGTCAGTGTTAAGCAATAGTGATTTGTATAAGAAAGATTACAAATGGAATTAAATGGTGTCACAACTCTCTCTTGTGCTATGTTCCAACACGTCTGTTAGGTCTAGTAATTAAAATTGATGTGGAGAAAGGATATTAAGATGCCAGGGAAACAATGAGACTTTTATACAGACACCAGAGTTACACTGAAAGTGCAAGCTTCCATATAGGCTATAGGTGAAAACACTCAATCTTTAAACTCAATAGTTTGACAGCTGAAAGAAAGAAAATTGTGCATAAATGAACATAAATATTTCTCTTCCAGTAGAAATAAGAAAAGAGGAGGAAAACCAGCCCAATTACTTTTTATGATGGTGTTTGATGATTTTCTGAATACGGCTATATGTTATGGTGATAAAAAATATGAAGCATACCTAATGACTTGTGATATATCTGTGTCCTCCCTTTCTGGGAATTTGTGCTACCAGTCTGTGCTTTTATTCTTGACTGAAAGGTCTTGAAGTGAGGACTGTTCACTTTTAAAAGGCACAAAATAATTGAGCCTCACAAAGCAACAATGCTAGAGTTTCTGTTCTTTTGCATACCCTGGTGGGCAGAAGAGTGATATCTGTAAAAAGATAAACAGGAATATTTGTCTCTGGTGCTGGTATCTCGAGAGTTTTCACTTGTATTTTTTGTTTTTTTCTCAAGAAAAAACATGCAGATATGATCCCATACAAGATCACCATGGCCACATGTCAGAAAAATCCCTCATTATCACCACCTTTCCCCTTTCTACCATTGCAAAAATTTGTACCTTGTACCAGTTGCAAGGTGCTTTGTGGGCTTGGGAAGGAAATATCCAAGGTAGTGTGGAGGGGAAGGTAATACTTCTTGCTTTCAGATAGTCACATGACTGCCTGAACGTGTCAGGAAGCTAAGTTCTCCCACATTCCAGCTTTAATGTCTGAGTATTCACAGCCAGAAGTGAGATGACTTTTAATATGGGGAGGGCAAACCGAGGAAAGGAATGGGCAGGTAGAGTTGTGTGCTTATGTATCTGTGGGAGAGAGACACAGTCCATTCTCACTCCATCCCACAGGCACATATTTTTTTGGTCATGTTTTCAGTTCATTTTTCAGGCAATTCCTGCTCCTCACACAAGAATGAACAGAAGCTGGTGGCTATATTGCATGGGTAGCCACAGCTGGAAGTGGATGGAGTTGGGTGGATTAGCCCTGGGACACAAGCACATCTATTACAGGATAACCCATGCCAGTAGTGGGACACTTAGGTAGGAAAACACTGGACCAGTGGGAACCAGTGTTTATGTGTGTGTGTAACAGGCGATTGTTAAAGAATGGCTTGATACTCAGCTGCAGTTCACGTCTTGTACCAAGTGCAGTTTTTGCCTGAAGCAAACAAAACTCCTATCTTAGAGATATATTACTGGAAAGAATACTGGAAAGAACAATCTGTACCATTAGTAGAGGCATAACAAAATGCCAGGGCTGAAAACTCTTATAAAAATGCAATTCAGGAACACGGCATGGATTTTTAACAATGAGGTGAGCAGCCATTGGAACAGGCCATCAGGAGAGAAGCTGTTAGTTTTTTTCAGCACTTCAGATAAGTAAATCAGGACTGGAAGCTTTTATAAAAGATGTTGTCTGGTTCCATGAGAAGTTATCGAGCCTGATGAGAGATTATTTGCAGAGCAAGGCAGATGATATCTTATTATCCTTCCTTGTTGTTGTTAATGGGTGCATAGCTACAGTTTGTGTTTCAGGGATCAAGTCAGATACTCACAGCCACTTCCCTTTGAAGAATACAGAAAGGTATGGCAGAGGCAAATGCAAAGGTCTATTGTTTTGTGCAATGATTGTGCTCTTAAACCAGGTAGATTTTCACCATCATTTGAAGACATTATTAGGGAATATGATAATGGACTTGCCATAGCTAGTATAGCTGTGTGAATAAATAAAGCCAGATAGCATATCCCCATATAGATATTGGTTCCTGTAAAAGATCATTAATGACTGTGTTAATTATGTAGTGTAGAAACAGCTTACAGTGACATATACATAGAAAATTATGATGGCTAGATATTGAAATATTCCTTCCCAGAATGTTTTTTGTAAAAGCTCCATCCATTTGATGAAATTTACCTTGTGTTTTACTGTTTACTAAGGAGATTGACTATGGTGACTCTCTGAGGAACATCAGAGGACCATGATGACCCAGGTGACTCAAAGTTCTTTCGTGCTCTGTTAGAAGAAAAGAAACTGCACAAACTCTCCTTTCTGTGCCCAGGTATAGTTAGTCAATCAACACATACACAGGTCATTAATACATAGATAGAAACTGGGGATTACAGACCTCTCAGGCTTAAGCTAATAGCTTGGGGAAGAAAAGAGTTTCTCCCTCTCTTGTGTATTAATTTGTACCTGCATGTTTTGGAGCCAGTGGAAATAGTATATTAGCCATTCTCAAGCACAATTTGATAGAAGTAGACCAAAAGCTTTTCACGGTATTTCACTGCCTAGGTCACTGCCACCATGTTTATCCATTTTTTAATCCATTTTTCAGTGCATTTTAAGAACTCCTGCCTTGATGCATTTCCTACTTGGTCATGTTTGGAGTGTGGGCTGGCTAATGTTGCACCTAGGCAGAGAAAGAAGCAGAATTACAGCATTCAGAAATACAAAGAACACATGAAATCATCCATTCATCCATCTGCCTATCCGTAGTAACACTGTGATGCTTGCTTCTGAAAGGCTGCTGGGTGGATTTTTCAACCACTTCCATAACAGGCAACTCCATTGTCTTAAAAGCACATTGCTATGAAGAGTTTCCAGACGCTCAGTCTTGATAGTCTTCTCTAGAGGAAAAGAAATGTATCTTCTATCCACTGTGCAAGTTCAGTGCTCAGTGGCTGGGGAAAAGTGTGATCTGCTTCATGTTTAGCCTGAGCACCCCAGGAGAAGCCTTCTGAGAGCCCTCAGGGGAATTGTGAAGGTATCTCAGAGAATGATGAACATGCTCCATTTTCTGTGCTCTTCAGTGGGCTGAAGATTACTGATTTCATCTCAGTTCACATCATTTGAGTGGCAATTTAGGAAAGGTTGAAAACTGCTGGATTTTCATACTGTGGGTTTTCTTTAACACAGCACATTTCCTTGAAGTTCTGTTCCAGTCTGCGTGGATGGACAGTGGAGGAGGAAGTTTTGTTTAGATTTAGACTTGTTCCAGCCATAAATTAGTAGAATAAATAAAGATAGATTTAGAAAGATTAGAGAGATTTTAATCTGGTACAGGCATCATTAATGATCTATTGATTTTTGATCCTGGAACTTGCACAACCTCTTTATAAATAAAATTCTCCCTTGCAGCTGCAGAGAACAATGAGGAGATGAATGCAGAGCCAAAAGCAATGGAAAAAACACAGCCTAGGACAGGTATTAAAGTCAAGAGCAATAGGCCATGCCAACACACTGTTGGTTTTGACTGGTGTAGATGGAAAGTTGCAGATGGTACAGAAAGGAAGGTAGCCATGAGAAGTGTTGGGAGGCATTCTGTCATTGTTTTGTGTATTGTTACCATAGTAAACCTGAATTTAGTGATGCCATATAGATGGAAACAACATTGTCCTCTTGAAAATGAGTTAGAAAGCACTTCTTCATGCATAACAGAGGTAAAGACAGAGTGAATTAAGCAAAAACTCTAAATATGTGTGTAATTTCCATGGCCCTCCCTGAGACTGAGAAATGTTTTCACCTGCACCAGTCTGGGTTAGTTAAAGCTTCATGAGTTTGATGTAATTACAACCATGTAACATCAAATCAATTATAACCATGATCATGAAAGCGGTATTTTCCTGGTGTTTCATTTATTATCCTTTGAACATATTGGAAAGAAATGCTGACTCAACACTGGATTTAGACCAGGTTTTGCTTTTCTTTTTAGTCTAATTAACATTCTCTTCCTTTTAATGTTATCTTTTTCAAGACTCAAGAAGAAAGCAGCACAAATTAATTGTCTGGGCTTCTTTGTGCCCTCTCTGAAATTTCAGTAAGCTCTCCTACAGTACCTGGGGATGGTGCTGGTGGTGGATGTTTTCTCTCAAAAATAAAAATCTTTTCTGGCTTGATTTAAAGAATTCTGTGAGTACAACTTATTAAAAAATATTGTCAGGTAGGAACAGATGATTAGAAACCAACTCAAGGCCAGTACCTTGAGAACTGCTGTCCCATGGAATAATTATGACACCTTCATTCATGTGTTTGGTAGTCATTGGACAAATATGACCTGTGAATTGCAGTTAGAACAAGCAATCTGATGAAGGCAAACTGTGGAGGAACTGAATTCAAAATTTTAACTCTGGTGACTGCTTGGAAAATACTTAGAGGGTGTGCAGTATTGCAGTTGTAATACTGCAACCTTGCAGTTCCTCAGCATTGTGATAGGCAATTCATGTGAAGATTTGCCCAATACTAAGTGTGCAGCATCAAAAGAAGTCACAACTTGATCTCTGAGATCTTTGTCTGAAAAATCCAAACAAAGGAATTTTCTTCTCCTTTCCCTTTCCCTTTTCCTTTCTCTTTCCCTTTCCCTTTTCCTTCCTCTTTCCCTTTCCCTTTCCCTTTCCCTTTCCCTTTCCCTTTCCCTTTCCCTTTCCCTTTCCCTTTCCCTTTCCCTTTCCCTTCCTCTTTCCCTTTCCCTTTCCCTTCCCTTCCTTTGTACTTGAAAGCTGTCTGCCAAACTAATGCTTTTTCCATTCTTCATGGATATCCTAGAACAGTCCCAAGCCAATGATTTGGCAGCGTGTAAGGCCTGAAGTTTATTTAGGCAGTTAGAGTTCTCTGCAGGCTCCAGGGAACATCTAGATTGTCTCCAAAAGGGCAGTTAGCCATTAGTACCTTTCCAGTCCCATCAATGTTATTCTTTGATTAATGCTTGTAATCCAGAAAAATGATAGATTACAATTGCGTAAAGAGTTAATTAGCTTAAAAGCACAAGTTGGGTGAATCAGTGCTCTACAGAATAGCTCTTTCCCAATAATGTAAATAATTTACAAGCCCAAATTCCATTCACTGTAGAATTTCTTTACAAATATTTTCTCCTGCATGTGATTGAACTGCAACCATGAAAAGCAGTTTAGCTGACCCGACCAGTCCAGGGGAACACAGAATAGCAATGAATTAGTTGTGGAGCCATCATTGCATAGGTTCAAGGAGGAGGCTACTAATTAAGACTCATTGCTACACACTTTGCATGAAATAATATTATGGGACTTTATCAGCCTTTTCAGCTTGCAGTTTTACAAATCAAAAAAATAATCAGAGTCTGGTTGATGAATGGGTGCTGTTATTCCTTGGTCATATAAAGACTTTAGCTCCCATGTCACTCAGACATTCAGATATTTTTTGATACCATCATTGCTTCCTTGCTTTACAGCCAAGAGAATACACAGTAGTGGTGATTTCTCTTTATAGTATAGCATTTTTTCCTCTCTTATTTCTATACTAGCTGCTCTCTGATATGGTCGCAGTTTCTTGATATAGATGGCTCAGTTACTGTTTATGGAATATCATAGAATCATAGAATAGTTAGGGTTGGAAAGGACCTTAAGATCATCTAGTTCCAACCCCCCAGCTGTGGGCAGGGACACCTCCCACTAAACGGTGTCACCCAAGGCTATGTCCAACCTGGCCACCTATGGAGAATATGTGCAATTCTCTTTGCTTTGCATGCTTTGGCACAAAACAAGGACAAGTTTACCTGAAGAAAGGAAAAGAGAACATCATCATGTGAACACCTGAAGTGTGAGAACTGCTGGGGTAACAAGGTGTCTGTAGATGTACAGAAACAGCTTCAATACCCACTAATGATCATGGCATTCTACTCTCAAAATTGTGAGTTTGGGTCTATGATTGAACATCTGTTACCAATATGAATAGTTTTGCAGTATCTAACAATGGAAGCTCTACAATATCATGCTTGCAATTTAGAGCAAATTCCTTTAGTTACATGAGCCAAGGAGAGGTCATCACCACAAACGCAGAGTACAAAATTGCGAATGGGAAGAAAGTGCTGATGTTCATTATTTATCAGTAAAATTCCCCAAATATTAGTCAGAGTGGAACTAATTTTCACTACCTTCTGAGTCATATGCTCAGAGCATAGGACTTGTTGGGCTTCTTCAAATTTCTACAAAAAAGATTACATTATTTTCCTCCAATCTAGTTTTTGACACCTGTAACAAAGCACTGGAAGCAAGTGTCTACACTGTGCTGGTCTCCTGACCTTTTAAAAGTCACCTGGCTTTTTGAAATACCTGACTTTCAGAAAAACACAGGTATTAAAATACTTCCAGAACCAATCAAAAAATCTGACCACAGATTTATAGGAAAGGAAGCAATTACCTTACCTTTCTTTAGAAATGCATAGTTGGAATGCACATGCCTGGGGGCCTGAGCAGAAATCTCCCACCTGTTGGAGTCCCATATCAGTACGTAATGGACCCATGTCCTTCAAATTGTTCTGACACTGTCCTACTTACCTTTACATGGAGTTTGTTTTGCATCTGTAAATGCAGGTGACATAATCTGATGGACAAATACATTAATGATTCAGGTAGCTAGAAAGCCAGTAATTTGAACTTTTCTACCTGCTTCCATCCAAAAACCACAACATAGTTAGGGAAAAAAGTTTGTAAGTAGAGACTCTCAATCCCCACCAGAGCAAAGCAATAAGTAATGGTTTGTTTACAGATTAAAAACCCAATACATCAAAGCAACAGCACACAGCATTTTTTAATATTTTACAAGGAAAAATACATCAAAGAGTCACAGAAGGGTTGAGGTTGGAAAGGACCTCTTTCTAGTCCAACTACCCTGGCTGAAAGCAGGATCAGCTAGAGCCAGCTGCCCAGGACAATGCCCAGGCAGGATTAGAGTATTTCCGGGGATGGAGACTTCAGAGCCTCTCAGTGCAACTTGTTTCAGTGTTTGATCATCCTTACAGTAAAAATGTTTTGACTTAGTCTTAAAAGTATTTTAGTTTGCACCCTAAATTTGCATCAGCAATAATAAGCATGTGCCTTCTTTTTCATGTTCAGCTACGGAAGACAAGATGGAGACAAAGAAGCAGCACATTTCCACGACTTCTTGTCCTTTGGCCCAAACATCAAGCAGCTGCCCTCTTCAGTTTCTTATTTGACTGTCACTGCTACTAATATTAGAGACAAACTATTAGCAGACATTTCAGAAGACATCTTCTGAGGCAGAATGTGAGATGACAAATACTGGAGTTCTCAGGTTTCTGAAATTAACAGATACTGAGGCTATATATTAGTTAAAAAAAAAATATAAGTAAGATAAATACAAAAAGATGTAAGGGCTAGCAGGCTTGCCACAGTGTTGTGACCATTTCAACAGCTTTATTTATTACCAGCATTTTGGAAGGAAGGACAAAAGCATGAGCCAGAGAATGATTAAAGAGTGAGCTGGGGAAGTTTAGACTCCTTCAGAATAAATCTGAGTAATGAACAGCATTTATTATATCTGTTTAAAGGCAAAGTAATGAGGACAAAGGGTAAAGCTAAAGCTACACTAACTATTAACTATGAATTCTGGTTTGTATTTGTTACTGTGCCACCTGGGTGCACACACATAAAATTTCTATAGTTGCTTGTCAGAACAAAAGAAGCATGATTTCTGCTCAAGAAGAAGGTAGATCTACACTTCAGCCATTGTCCACAGCTGTAGACAATAATATGCACTGTGCTTGAAAAACTACAGGTAGTTGTTCCCAAGAAAAGCCTACTTCAAGCTGAATTTCTTACTCTGGTGTCTTCTTATATTCTGCCAGCATAAACTTTCTCAAATGCTGACCTAACTGCCCCTTCTGCCTGCACGGGAGTTTAGCTGGCTGTTTGTAAATCCCTGTTTTGACGCTTATTTTCCTTGCTGCACACTGCAAGACAAGACTGGGCTTAGCAGATCCAGAGCAGTTCCTTGTTTTCAGCATCATCAGGACCTTTCATTGTGCTTCCTGAGGAAGAGATTGTTGCTTGGTTACATGAAGAGAAACAGCACATCCCTTGCTCTAGTCAGAGTAGTCCCAGTTAGCCTCCAGGCCTCACCATTCAGAAGGAGCATTCAAAGTGGCCAGAGTGCAGTCTGGAGTCTCAAACAACACTCTCCTGAAAGGCAAGGGACACAAACTAGAGCTGTGCTGATGTTCAAGGTATGTCCTAGTTATGCAGAGTACAAGGAGCATTTGTCAATACTCCACAACCTCAACCCACTTCTATTTCCCCACTAACTTATTTTAACCAAGGGGAAAACCCTCATATTACCATATCATTTTAAACAGAGAAAACTATGCCACTGCTTATGTGTTCCCCTGTGTTATTGTGGCAATAATATAAACTCTGACATAAATATTTTTGACACAAGATCTCAAAGATACCTGAGATTAATGATCAGTGCTTTCTGTTTTGCCAGTCAGAGTGGCATCTTGCTTGGGAACTTTCAAAACTACTTAAATCAAATTGATTTTGGACAAAAGCACTCATTCACCACACAGCTTATTAGTTGTAAAGATGACATTGAGATGCAAACTCCCCCAGAGAAGTCATAGCTCACCGGAGGACATGCAGGAAATAAAAAAAGGTTTCTATAACGTGCTGCCTGCCTGACAGATTTTTTTTTCATTATTAAACCACTTGCATATGATGCCAGCCATTCTGTCAGCTGAAGAGGAACAACATGTGTGTCTTCACAGTGCTGCACATGCTTCAGTGTTGGTTAAGCTCATGCACAGAAGGCTTCAGTTCACAACATCTCAACATCTGGGTGTAATTACTGAGTTGTGTCAGCTTTCATCAGATAATGGAGCTAACGCAGAACAGCCTGAAGGTTGCATTTTGTTAGAGAGCAGTCAGAGCAACAGAACTTACATCTGGACTTCTTCAGAGCACAAGTCAAGTGCCTACTTGGTGCTTAATATGATGCCAATTTGCTAATTACATTACATTCAGAGGTATCTGAAACTCAGTTTTCCATCTGAGACTCTCTCAAACTGTTTGCCAGAGAATAATGTTATATGTGATCTTGTCAATGTGATTTATTATGTATACTTAAGCAGAAGCAAGTATTTCTCTGTTTGAATTACTGGATTTGTTTTCCCAGTTCTAACTTTCATCCACTTTTCAGACTATGACCAAATGTTTTCTTTTCTCTCCCTGTTTTTCTTTGACTTGCACTATTATTTAACTAAATCTACAGCCTGTTTATGTTGGTCAGCAGCTTCAGAACCTATAAATGGCTCCCATCCTCTATGTGCTGGGATGAATCACTCTTCTTTTCGAGAAGACAGCTGTTGCCAGTGTTCCAAAGTACCAACCGAATTGTAAAGTTTTACATAACCAGTTGAGTTTAGTAGTCACTTTGCAGTGAGTGCAAACCAGACAAAATACAGTATTTATTTCTTTATCTATTTGTATTAATTTCTGAGCTTGGGCTGTTTTTTTTTTTTTTTTTATATGCCTTTCAGAACTTTAAATGGGAATCCATTACAAAGTTAGAAACTGGATTCTGTTTACATCATTTCCCTGAACACAGTAGCATTTCTCCTCTAAGAGCTACAGCCGCAAATCTCCCCTGACCAAAGGAAGAAATTGTTTGTTTTTCTCTGTAATTGCATATACCTCACAGTGCCCATGGGACCATATTCTGAATCTTGGTAGCATGGCATGGAGTACATGACCTGCTTCCCTTGCTTTTTTTGGTCAGTATTTTATACCAGTGCTGGGTCAAGACTCTAAGGACCAAAAACCCTTGTGGGTTCTATCTTCAGAGCATCTCTGTAATACAGAAACATGATGATACACTGTGGTAGGGAGGAGAAAGGCTGATTGAGCTACACTGTATTGTCAGGTGTGTCATTCGTAGTGTTAGTTTGACACATGTGACTTCTATAAGAAGTCAGGAATATGTCACCAACTCTTAAGATTAAGAAATCTGTTGTATAGCAAATAGCGTTAGAAATGATGCAGAGTCAGGACAATTTTTTAATATACATTACAATCTCTGCAAAGGAACATGTCTTTAAAGTTGTATTCAATTAATTTCTTAATCAAAAAGAGGAAGGAATAAAAAAAATCATAAGCACTTCTTTGTATATCATATATGGTCTATTCCTGCCTCATCTAATGGGGGGAAAAAGACAATGGCTGAAAATCACTCTGAAGTCAGAGAGGCTTAAGTAAGAAAAAGGGACTAGTTTTTAACAACAAAGTGATTAAACTCTGGAACAGACAACCTGAACAAAGAATGATTTTTTTCATTCTTGATGCCACATTCTCACAAGGTTTCTTTCTCGACCATAGGTTGAACTTACTAATCTATGGCCTTTCACCAAATACAAGTTGCTGAACACAATAGATTAGGATATACAGACTATCTCTCCTTATCTTGAAGATTAGGAACTTACAGTCTATCATTATGAGAACAGAATATTCTGAGTTGTGTCTACATCGCTGTTTCTCACCGGAATTTTTAAACAGTAGTTCTGCAAGAAGTTCATGAAAAAAGGCAGAGAGAATTCTTAAAATATACCTCATCCTACCTAAGACCCCTAGGTTTTTGTCAGGAAGTTGTGGACAGGCTTCTTTCTTAAAGGGTATTTTCTGCCTGCAGCAATTGATGGTGGCCTGTGTGAGATCCTCATGCGCCATTACCCACTCACACTTTTCTTCTGTTTACTGTAGTAGGAGAAACCATGTTCTGGAGAGGAAAGCACATACACATGTCGGTCTGATCAAATTTTCTGTCTACTCTTGGTGCTGTCAAGCCCTGCAGAAAAGCAAAAGCAGTTACTCAGCTATTAACATTTTTATTTCCAGTTTCTGCTGAGGGTACCTCAGAGGAAGTTTCCTGGCCAATCCCATTTTCAGAAGTAACTATCACAAGTTCCACAGTGAGAACATACAGTCAACTTGAGCCTCAGTTGTATTTGATCTAAGGACAATATTGATCTAGGAACTATATTAAGGAGCAAAAAACCAATTGCATAATGGTTCTGCTTTCCAAGGAATTGACTTAGAGAAGTAAATGAGTCCAGGGTCTGTGTGCAGCCAGGAGCCTGGATTGGGAAGAAGGCTTGTATGTCAAACTGCAAGTCTAAGTTGATGATCCTTTGCAGAATTCACATCATGACTGAAAGAGGCCGCTGTACCAAACCATATCTGTGGCAAACCTCTGTCTGAAACAGGGTGCTCACCTGCTGCATTTCCATGAAGCTGCACTTCCATGAGTTCCATGAAGCTGAAATACAACTTCCTTTGGATTCCTGAAGGCACACAACATTTTCAAGGGAAATTCACATCCTATAAGAAAATTAACATCCATAGCCTGCTAATTGTAGCATTCTTACATCTGTCACACTAGTACATATGCAGAGATCTAGAGATGCTTGTGAAGCTTTTCTGCTGTTTAAATCAGCAGTTTAGCATTAGACCAGGCGTTTAGAAAGGGTGCAAAAGCCACCTGCTCTGGAGAGAAGCCTGTCTGGAAATAATATTCTTGAAGTGTTTCCTTCAGACACTGTAACGAGGCATTCCCAGTGGTAATTACATGTGTTTCACCATTGAGCTGCATTTTCCTCCTGTTTATTTCAACAAAAATGTCTTTATTGCTTCTTTGCTCTCCATTCCGGCTGCATGGCCTTGCTGTGACCACAGACTGCCTTGACAGAAATCACTAGCTGGAACAATGTTCTTTGCCAAGGTTGTCTTTATTTAGACAAGGTTTCTGCTTTCTGAAATCTCTTGCAGGAATGGAGGGATCATAAAGTAACTGTGCTGCACCTCAAATTGTGGAATGGAGGGATCAGGGAAAAGCACCTTTGACATTCCTACACCCTTCAGTTTCTTCTCTCTGATTTGTTTTTGCAAGGAAAACAGGAACTTCTGAATAATTTAGCAGTGCAACAGACAATAAGATTCTTTCTTTGAACACAAGCCTGGACTGTGGACAATTCTCCTTCCTGTCAAGAGGGGTAGACAGGATGGTAGCCTGAGCTCAGACACCCCCAGGCACTCCTTTCTGGAGAAGTGCCAATGAATTCGGGCTTGATTTTAATTCCTTTCTGTGTATACCTGAACAAAGCAGATGACTGCAATACAAATAATTTGTGTGTTGGGCACACATATTGTAACTGTTAGTATTCCAGCCTAACACAGATTGGACTCTTTGAGGCACCATACCTGCAGGCAGGGCTCCTACTGAAGAGCTTGCACTCAAAGACAAGAAAAGCTACAAGCTGAGATTAAAAGAGCAACAGAACAGATTTTCCCAGGCCATGACAAATCCAGGAATGGAGTTTTGGTTCCTGTTAAACTAAGCACCTTTCCTAAACTTACATCAAATTGGCATAATAGATTGACCTGGGTTTAATTCTAGACATACTGCTAATATTTTCTGATTAAGTGTCAAGACTAAGCCAAAGAGCTGAGATATAAAACAAAGTGAGTGTAACAGAGCACTTACTTGTTTTAACTGGAAACACAGGTCAGTTTGGAGCCTGATCGTGGGTGCAGGCTGTGAATTCTGATGAACTTGTGCAGAACAACCGGAGGAGGATCTGAGCACAGTTATCAGTTTCATATCACCACACAGAGGATTTGGGATGAATATTTCTGAAAGGTCTGAAAGTTCTGAATAGTTCTGAAAGGTCTTGAGAAATATGCATGATAAAAAGTTAGAAAGAAAGAAGTTAACATCTATTTAGTACAGAGTAGATTTCTTGGGGCTTCCAGCTAGATAAATTCAGGCATCATTCCTCATTTCTCTGCTGTGAAACAGCACACTATTGCTTACTTAGACTTTTCCCTTCAGGGAGGTGGGAAATGGAGGCTCAGACAAACCAGATGATATTTGGTCAGATAATGGTTTGAATCAGGGGCTAATAATGGCACCTATTTAAGATTTTGATGTGCTGAAGAGAGATATTTTTGTTCTGGACAAGTAATTAATTGGTAACTGGAGCAGAATCTGAATAAGGGGACAGAATTGCTGTGTTACCTGTGTCAGCCTCCCTGGTAGGACTTTCTGCATGTACTCACCTCGCCCAGTGGCGGAATCCATATATGCCCCTTGTAGAAACAGCCTTTCTCAGCTGCTCATGTGATTTGTGGGGCAGAAATTTACACCAGGTGATCCATAAACATTAGTGTACAGTCACCACAGACTGACAATGTTACAGTCATACAATCACAATATATCATGCAGCTGCTTGCAAAAGTCAAGGTACAAATGCTATTTTTACCATTAGCTTTGCTGTGACTAAGGGATTGGACTGATTATACGCAGGATTTTGCTTTTAAATACTCTTACATGGAAGTCTGTGACATTCTGGGTAGGTTATTTACTGAGCTAAGGAAGCTTCTGGACATGGTTCAGCGTCTCTTTAACTCTTATGCTTCTCTAGAACTACTCCCACTCAGTGTGACTGCCTGTGGATTTGTGTGAAAACTTGAAATATACAGATATATAAACAATTAAAACACTCTAACATTTAAATTCTGTAATACAGACTCTAATGGAATGTCTGTTGAAAAGATAGAGTTTGCTTTTGGTACTCTGATTCGTACAACGACGGTATAAAATCTGCAAAGTACCACAGGGTCGGAAGCAGTGATGTCTGGTCTCCTCTTCATGCAGGTGATGTGGTTGTTATCACAAATGAGTGTGAAGGAGCTGGTACTCTCTAAATGAGGTGTATTAAGACAATGATATGATTTGCCTCTTACCAGGTATTAGTGATCAAAACATTTTCAGAAGTGTAAAGTCAAACTGGAGCTTTTATTTCTCTCCCTTATGCTTCTTCTTCAGTGTCTAAAAGGGACTGAGGTCACATTGCAGGGGTTCTCCAGCACTACAAATATACTTTTTTCACAACACTGTAAGGATTTCACTTCATGGGCCCCCTGGGAATAGTCCTCTATCAAAAAAATTGGAGTCAGTGAAAAGATCCCCACACCTATAATGTGTCTGGATATACACACAGAGGCAGCATGACAGCAATAATTTAGATTCCTTAGGAAAATGGCCTGCAAAAGAGGAGGAAAAGAAAGTACTATTCAACCTTCCCAAGTCAGTGATTTATGAAATAAGCAAACATGGAATTAATTTGTTTTGTACTCCAACACAAAACCAGAATGAAGTCTATGTAGGAGTTTAAACTGAAACACAAATAGACTTAAAAACCCCCAACAGACCAACAAACAACAGACTGAGAAGCAAATGGCCAACAAGTAGCCAGAAGGAACTGATGTTCAGTGATGCTCCCTCAGAGAGCAGGCTCCTCCCCCCAGCACACCCCCTGTGCTGTGCGTGGGCTAAGATGTGAAGATTCATGGAGATGAGGGTGTTTCCAAACAACCAGCTCTAAGGTCCGACCCTTTTCTGTATTAGGTTTGAGGCTAGTTGCCTCAATTCTCTGCTGGCAGAATGAACACCTGAAGCAGAAAACAGGCAGGAAGCTGGTCAGATAGGAAGAGGGAAGGAGGCAGCTGGTGAGATGCAGGTGATATATTTCTCAGACTCTAAACTGAAGTACACATCATACAGTTATATCCTTCTGCAATTTTCACGTGCTATTTGTTCCCCTCAATGGACCTTTTCTGAGCACGATATGCATTAGGAAATGCTAGGAAGCACTGGCATATTTTGCTTTAACAATTTGTGTTTTAGCCTGCAAACAATTTTGAGCAAAATGTGCTGAGACACTCAACAGTTGTGCTAGACCCTGCCCAGCATATCTGAATGCTAGCAGGAAGGTGCTTACCCTGCCCTTTCTCTCCTCCAGCACTACCACAGCACAACATTATGAAGCAAATGCTGTCTCCTCCATCCCTATCCACATGCACTGACTCTGCTAAGCATGGATCACATGCTGTTGAGGATTTGGAAAATGCCCTGTGTGGCTCTTCTGGACCCAAGTCACTGGTTCAGAGGAGAACTCTGTAAGGAGTCACTCCAAATCCAGTGAATACTTGCTAGTTAATTAGCTTGCTCCTGGGCAGAGGGGTGCTCAGCAGCACTGGAGCTGGTACCCATTTGCCTCAATAAAGAACTTTCAGATGGGAAGCCGGGCCATAACGTCTGGCAGTTGTCGACTGCCTGTCACCAGGGAACCCTTTAGGTGGGGTTTCACCGAGCTGCAGGGAAGCTGTAAAGAAGGCAGTTCTGTTGCTCCACCCCTTCTACCACCATTTCACTTGCCCAGCCAGGCAACCCCAGTGAGCTCATTCTTTCTACCAGCACTGAAAACAACCTTTTATTTTGTCATTATATTGAAAAAGAAGTCAGGTATTTACAAGCAACCTGGCAGCAGTTCTTCCCTGGATGCTTCTTGACAAGTAAGCGCTACATTACTGGCGCTTGCCAGGAAGTGCGCGTGCCTGAAACCCCTTGGTGTCACTGGTTAGGCTGGGACAGGCCAGTTTAGCTGTGTCCCACCCAGCTGCCAGCCTGGACATCCAGGTTGCAGGAGGCTGTGACAAAACACTTGGTTTATTTTCACTTCTTTTGGAGCTTATCTAAATTTTGCTTTCCAACATAAACTGAACATCAAAACCTCTCTGATCAGCAAAATCAGGATTACAGAGTTTTTCCATAAAGAGCTCTTTATGTTATTTGCAGGTTTGCATGACAGATTTTTACTTCTGTGCTATTTTCAAAGGAATTTAAACTGCAAACAGAACTTAAGCTTGTGCCATGTAATAAATATTCTTATTAGAAAGTCTTGAAAGGCTTCTGGGATGGTCAAGTAAATGAGAAAGAAAAAAGAATGCATTCAGAAATTAGGTATTGCTTTAGCTGAACAGACTGCATGCAGAGGAAGGTCTGTGAGAATCATAGCTGTAGGTCCTGTCTTGTGCAGAAGTACTCACTGCCGCATGATAGTGTGTTACCAACTCTGATATAACAACAGAGACTTCAGTGTCTCCCGTGTTCTCAAATGCACCATGATTATTGAACCTTAAAACTGCTCACGCTCTTCTAAATCTAGAACCAAGTTTGGTGTAAACTCTGCATAAGTTATTGTGAATAATTTGCTGGCAGATAAAAGTCCAGGAAATTCCATGCAGAGGGAAACAGTACAAAAAGCCTGCACAATTGAAGCCTGTGTGAAAGGAAAGAAGGGTCCCCCAGTGTCTGGGCAGGTTTGGAGAACATTCCTCACTAATGAGAAGTGCCATATCCCAGGTGCTTGTCTTACAGCTGTTCTTCAGTGGTTCCTGGGTCATACTGGGCATATACCTTGGTTTATTGGACTGTTCACAGGCATGTACTCTTCTGGTAGCAGCACTATAGGAACTTGTGATTTGCCTGCAGTAATAAATCACAGCAGTGAGTCAACACAAACCCAGGTGTGACCTTGGCACTGGCTTTGCAAACTCAATCTGCTTTGGCTGACTAGAAAGCAAGAAGAGGTAGGAAGGAGGTCATGGGAGCACTCCCAGGGGCATCCTTTGGATTTGAAGGAGGGCTGCTTTTGCAGAGGCCAAGGGAAGAGCAGCAGTGCTTGGAATTGGAAAGGAGCCAAAGCCCATTCAGCTTGTAACAGGACTGGCCTGGGTACCTGTCTGCCAGGAGAGCCGCAGCCAGCCCAGCACATGCTGGCAGAGACTAGAGCTGAGCTAGGCACTGAAATGAGGGCTGGTGGAAGAAATTTGGTAAGAAATGCTTTGCCTTCATGCTAGAAATAACTGGGAAAAACTTCCCAGACGGGTGACAGACAGAAAAGATCCTGATCTCAGTACAGTAAGGGCCAGGGACAATGTGCTGCACCAGTAATGCTGATTTGCTGGCACAGAAAAGTCTCTAGAAAATCCAAGCCTTGCCTTTGTCCCCTCGGAGGGGATAAAACCTCAATATGCTGAAAATTCAAATGAGTAATTGCTAAGCACTCTCAGTTATGTGTTACACTCACCTCGTGCAAACACAGTATTCAACTATTTCCTCTATTTAATTGGATTCTTGAGCAGAATTTCAGTTGCATCTATTCATTTTTTAAGCACAAAGAAATAGTTTTAAACCTTTTGTATGTATATGAATGGATTATCTTTCACACACACATAGGCACATACCAGCTCCTGTATTCACATCAGAAAGAGACTAGAAGCCAGACAGAAAAAGGTGCTGGAATAAGAGCTAATTTTCATGCTGTCTGTTGGATGACAACTAAAAAGCCCAAAGCAACTTGTCGCATATAGCAAGCTATGAAGTGTACCTTATGTGGCAACATTTGGGAAGCTAAGCATGTCTGAGTTCTATCCCAGCTCTGCCACCATCAGACATGGGTCACTCACTTCATGAGATGCTTAATGCAGATACTGGAGCCTAAAGGGAAGAAAAGATCCCCTGCACTCAGCATTCACCTAACTAGGAAGATGCCTCATTTGACCTGAAAGTTCCTTTGGACATGTGTGAGTCTGATTCTGGGCAAGACAAACTGACCCAGCCCAAGGAGCTTAAGCACTGAAAAACAGCAAATCAAGTCAAACAACTGCCAATTTTTGAAATGCTGACCATGGTATTGGTTCTGCTGCCTTACATGCCACCTTAGTGAAAATACTTGGTCCAGGCAGGGCAGCTATTATACCTGCCTTATTCCTCTATTACCAGCTTTATTACTGCTATTATGCTTGTAATTACATTTCCCAACCTGGGGGCATCCAGACTGGTAGGAAAGGACCACATTCAGTGAATATAGGCTAACCTTGCTGGTTAGATGCAGAAAGGAACAGCTACCACCATTCTTGTTGATTCCTCTACTTTTCCTAGAAATGAATGCAAGATTTGCAGAGCAAACAAAATGTGTTGATAGTCTCAAGGACAGAGACACAGCTGAATACATGGAGCCTTGAATTCTGGCCCCAGTTCTGCTCCTGTTTAGGAATTCTCTCAAGTAACAATTGAATAGAACCCAGACTTCTGCTCTATTTTTTGCCGTTTCAGTCCATTATCAGTTTTTTCAGTGTGTTGCCCTATTAGTAATTTGAACCCATTAGTCTGAATTACTTCCAAATTTTTATTACAGGCCTTTTTCACTTTGATTTGCAACAGTTGTGATCCATTACTGTCATTGATTCACTAAATGTGGAGGCTGCTGCAAGCTGCTTGCATCAGGTCACAAACAGGCTCAGAAATAATGTTTGTCCTTGTGAAAAGGTCTGTCTGTGAGCTGGCCGCTGAATTAAAAAATCGGGTGCTTTGCTTTTTTCTTTTGCATTTTGGGTACAAAACAAAAGTGGAAATTTTGGGTTTCTTTTGGTACATTTGCTTGTTAAAATTGACTGAAGAGCTGCAGAGTTCCAGACTATCCACTAACTTTAAAATTGCTTTTTCTAAAGAACAGGCAGAAGTATTAAAGAGAAAAACAAAAGAGCAGTCTCCAGGTTAATCCCTGAGTGGGAATGAGTCACCTGCAATACTTCAGCTACTACACAGCATAACATCCTGTCTTTAAAATGTTTCTGAAATAATCTGAAATTTGGACAAGGATTTTCAGTGCATCAGCTGAATCTTTTACTACTGAAGAAAAAAGAAGAAAAAAGCCCTATTGGAATGATAAATTCTTTCCAATAATTTTAATTAATTAAGGCTGGTACCAAGGCCTGCCCTGAACACAGTCCTTGCTGAAGGGCAGTTCCACATCGGGGCCTGATTCTGAGACAGTTCCTGAGCTAGAATTGCCTTTGAGATAAAACCACTTCTTTAATGCCCCTTAAAATACCAGCTGTTTACAAATTCTCCTCATTTCACCTAATTCGTTAACTTTTGGGTAGCACAGTAGGGCTCTACTCCTCCTCCAGAAAACTAACATGTCCAATTTAGCCTGGGCTCAAACAGCAGCAAGTAGACAAGGTAAGAATATTGAGCTTCTTGCATCCCAGCCATGCCCAGATGTTAAGTCCTGCCATGACCGCAGGGCACAGTGCTCCTGTGCAAAGGGATTCTGTTAAAGCAGTGATGGTTCTGTGGTAACTGTGGCTGAACTTCACTTTCTGCTTAAAGGTCAACTTGAATAAGTGCTGTAGAATCCTCAAGCTGACCTGGGAGGTCTTGAATTTCCTGTGCTGCTTCAGTGTGGTGTAGGATGATAGCTCAGACGGGGCCATTTCCCAAAAGACTTTGTGTTATTCAACCCCTTAAAACAACCTTCAGTGAACCCTTGCATTGCTAGGGTTAAACTCAGTACCCAATCTTCCAATAAATACTCTTAGTTGGTCAGGAACTGGTTGGTCCATGCTTCCCACAGCCCCTGCAGGGAACGCATATTGCCAGCATGGGATGGGTGTTGGGAAGCTGGTCCACCACTGGCAGTCGGCAAAGCACAGATAAGGGCACAGGCTCATTGCACCACGCTGCCTCTACAACCCTTTTGCCACAGGAGCTGTGGGAGTGTGTCTGCCTCAGAAGCTGAGTGCTGGCAGGCTGGCAAGCTCAGAGTCTGGTGACCTACATCAATTGTGGCACATACTTGATTCACAGAGCCCTAGTGACAGTCTGGAGACAAAAATCAGTCTTGTATTTTCTTGGCATTGCTTTGTCAGGTGATTTAAAGCTCCCCCCACCCCCACCCCCCCTCGACAGACATTCTACTTGAGAAATGGGTTTGGGAAATCATTAGCTGCTAAATACCAGAAAGTCACCAATAAGCAGATGGTAGGTTGTTCAGAAAAATCTCTGAAGGGCATCAGCAGTTTCTTTCTGATCTTCTTTCAGCCTTCTTTTTCCTTCTTGACTAAGTCCATCTTCATCTCTTTGCCTCTGGATTGATTCCTTTGGTGACACATCAAATGAGTATTTTCTGGGCTGGCTGTAAGAGATATCTGTGTTATTAACAGCATTTGAGATATAAATAATTATGAAATTATGAGCTACCATGGAGAGAAATTGCCCACCAGGTTGTGCCTGGTTCATTTTGGTAGTCCAGACTGTAATTTGTAGACTTCCATTGGGCAGCTATATAGCAATTGTACTTTCATGTACTCCTAATGTTCAGACTGAGTCTGAGCACAACTGATTGAGTTTCTAGCAAAAATGGGTTATATTGATTATGGAGAAGGCACAAATCAAATACTGCAATGTGTTCACACAGATCAAGGAGATGAACTTCCTCCTCACTTTAGTTTGGAAAAAAAATGTAGGCAGAGGATTGTGACCATGACTACACATTATAGACATTTAAAGGAAGAGAGCTGTTTAAAATTTCTATTTGATTTTTTTGGAGGATATAATCTCTCTCACAGTACGTGTTGGAGAACATCTGATTCACAGGGCACACACATATCAGACTCTCCTAGTTTTTAAATGGGCATTTTGAGCCAGACATTGGTCTATTTAGACATCAGTTAGACCAGTGGGGTCCAATGGGTGGGGAGGAGGAAGGAAGCTAATAGATTTAATCACTCTTGGTAAACTAATTTATCTACAAGAATATACGTATGTAGATACAAACATGTACATCTGTGCTGAAAAAGGGCTGGAAGTAGACTGCCTCACTAGGCTGAGAAAGAGATTTGAGGAGAAGCAGGAGAAGGCTACAGAAGGACAATCAATTGGTTGGCAAAGTGCTTGAAGCTGAGGGCATGCCTGCTGCTAGAAGTGAGGAATATGAAAGAGATGTAGAGTCACAGAGCCTGACAGCCATTGATGGGGATTGGAGGAGTTAGGGCATTTGTAGAAAGAGAATAGAAGGCATCAAAAATGCTCTAGCAGAATGAAAAGAAGGGAGATTCACTTCCATATGGCCGATAGATATGTAGGATCTGATGAGCAATGAGCTGACAAAGGGAAGAATTATGTTGGGAACTGCCAGAGACCTGCTGGTGCTCAGCCGTTGTACTGCACTTGTGTAGTGATTGGGAAGAGCAGATCACAGACAAGGGAGAGTGAGTAAAGAAGTCTGCCCAGAACTTGGATTTGTGACACAGTCTGAAATGACTCTGTTCCGGGGTTGAGTGTGCTGGCAATGCTTCCCAGGCACCCCAGACCTTGATGAAAATGGAGAGAGAGCAGTGCAGGGCAGGGAGAGGTAAAATAGCAGCAGCAAAAAAATAAAACTGAGGTTTGCAAGTTTATCATAGAATGGTTTGAGTTGGAAAGCACCTTAAGATCATCAAGTTCCAACCCCCCTGCCAAGGGCAGGGACAGCTCACCCTAGGTCACATTGCCCATGGTCTTGAACACCGCCAGGGATGGAGATCATACCATTTCTTTGGGCAACCTGTGGCAGTGCCTCACCACCCTCACAGTAAAGAACTTCTTTCTTATGTCTAACTTGAACTTCCCCTGTTTAAGTTTCAATGCATTACCCCTTGTCCTCTCACTACAGTCCCTATGAAGACTCCTTCTCCAGAATCCTTGTAGGCTCCCTTCAGATACTGGAAGCTGCTATGAGGTCTCCACACAGCCTTCCCTTCCAGAATGAACAGCCCCAACTTTCTCATCCTATCTTCATACAGGAGGTGCTCCAGTCCCATGATCATCCTCGTGGCCCTCCT
>JAOEHX010022054.1:0-15256 GCA_025448015.1 Bolborhynchus lineola | reverse complement strand
AAAGAAATTCAGGTCCATCATAAGGCTTGATGTATATGCCTGTAAAATAAGCAGCATAATACTGCTTGCCTAGTGCTTCATACCTGCATGGAAACAGTGCACCACAAAAATTACATATATATTCTCTAGCCACTTCAAGAGTTTGAACTTGCAAACCTTATGCAAGATTTTCCCCTTTTGTCTCTTAACAAAGCTCTTTCCATTGCCCCACATTAGTTTTGAATGAGTTTGTGTAGGTGGTGGTTGCTCTGAACCTGGTTGAGAACTGAGCATGGTGTCCTGTGCATGGTGAGCGTGGCTGTCACGTTAGAAGCCTGTGCATGTCACATGTGGATGTTTTTGAGTTTCTTCCATTCTGTGGCCGTGTAATTAATTGCGATCATGTTATCTTTGATACTCTCACATCAGAGGAGTCTTGGTTCATTTCATCAGCTGGTTGCTGTGCTCTGGAGATATATTGCGTGTCACTGAAAGCTGTTCGCTGAACCTGGCATGCATAAAGCAAACCTCATGATCTTCGGTGTGCCATGTGATGTCTCTTGTTTGATGGCAGTAATAACAGTCATTAAGAAAACACAGTTGAAATAAAATACAGTTTCATGCTGCATGATTTTAGCATTCTGTTAGAGCAGGCAACTGGTCCTCAAGATCCACAAGCCTCTTGAGGATGAGTTGAAGCTCATATCTTCACTTTTCTTCCGAGTATCATTTCCTTTGGTACCTCATACTGGGACAGCCAGGTACAGTCCGTGGTACTGGTATGTTAGGGATCACCATTCTCTGCCTTACAGTGGGTTTCTAGGAGATCTTGAGTCTCAGCTTGGTGGTGGCTGAATCGGCAGGGTCTCTCTGGAGGTGAAGAGCCAGCTTGGGCTTCTCTGCTTGGTGCACATAGAGGGCAGTGCTCCATCTTGCTGCAAAACACTTGGCTTGTGGGTTAGGGGCCCCTCAAAAGGACAGCTGCTGTCAAATGCTGCGATGTCAGTGGTACATTAGAAGCGCTGTTCTTCAAAACCATGTATACATGTGGAGGTTTGCTGTTCTCCTTGTCCCAAGCTGCTCTCCTGGCGTGCTTGTTCTTTCAGCAGTCCTGCTTGTTCAGTGCTTATGTGAAAGCCAAGATCCTAGCATACGGTGTTCTAAAATGGCCACTCTATTTCCATTCTTGGAGGAGAGATTTTTTTCAATTTTTTTTGTTTTGCTTTAGGGCTATATCTGTAAATAAATTTTAGGACTTCTTTCATAATTATCACCACCAGTTACCTGCTCAAGTGCAACGTGCAAGATCACACCTCTTAAAATACAGTATCTTTGATAGCTGGCGTGTGGTACATTCAGATGTGTGAAGGTGTTAGGCATCCTGACCTCAACTGAAACAATCCTTTTGTGACAACCATGGAATGTATGCACAGCACGTACAAGAAAGCTTTACTGGAAATGTTCGTTTCATTTGGTTTTTTCTCTGAAGTGCAGTGGAAAGTCAGATAAGAAGCCTGAAAAGACAACAAAAATCAAGCCTGTCAGCACCGAACAATTATTCGCATACAAGGTATTTCTTCGGTGTGGTTCATCTAAAAAAACCCTTTTCCTTCACCACTGCTTCATTACAGGAAAACTCCTCCTGTTCAGGCTCTTGAGATAGAATATGTGCAGCCAGGTGAGAACTATCGGTCACCTGATGAGCAAACCATGGTGTTGTTTCAGAAGATGGTTACCCTTTCTAGAACTGATGGTTTGCACTGGTCTAGCTGTAAAATATTATTATAGGTATCCTCATTTCATAGTACTGGTAGAGTGAAATTTTCATGATGCAACTTAGGTGCATTCCTCCATCTGTACTTGTAGCTACCAAGTAACAGACTGTGTGCTTCGATGTGTTGGCTGTCCAGATAACCCAGCCATGGGTTTGGTTATTGGTCAGCAGCTCAGGGAATCCATGTTAACGTGTCTCTTGGTTATGATTGTTGTTTGATAGCATTCTGTTCATTAGGTCTGGTCAGGTGAAAGGAACCAGTTTGGAATTGAAAAATAAATATCTGGATAAGCAAACTGTCATTCAAACCAAGGATGTTTTTATTTGATTATAGTTTATACAAAAACATAAACATACTTTATATAAAGCATTGAATTAGAGAATAATTGCTAAATGATACTTTCAAAATACTACTAAATGCTACTAAATTAATTGGGCACCCATATTATCTTGTCATGTCACAAGGCCCAGCAGTGTTTCTGTAGCAATGACTTTCGGAAGAAGGCACCTCTTCCAGCGCCCTGATATGTCTGGTTTACTGGACTGTATAGTAGATGTCGGGAGGAGGTACCAGTGTGGCTGGCTTTACAGAGGTGTGATGTCTGTGTTAGGTCCTTCTCCTTTCCCTCCTCTCTAATCAGTAGAAGTAAGAAGGAACTCTTTAAGAGTTTATCTGAGATGCTCTGGGCAGGTAGAAGGTATTGAAGTGGTGGCAGGGATATCTCATGTGGATATTGACCAACTTCTTTAAATAGTAGTGCTCTTCTGCTGTCTGTAATCAAAGATGCAACTTTATTAGAGTTTCAAAGTCATTCAGTGCTGTTCTGACTGCTGCTGCCTGGGAGTGATCAAAGGCAGACGTAGCAGAGACAGCCTTGTGCACTCGGCTTCGCAGGGAAGCAGGCAGGATATATTGCTATTCCCATTTTAATTTGTTTTTTTTTTTTTTCAATAAATCAGGCTTCATTCCTATTCATCATGTAAAGCTGTTGGATCATGAGCTGCTGCAGAATGCTAACTAATTTCATAATACTCTGCATAAGGTGACCCACTTACAAGTTCATCCTTCAGTCGTGTTTAAGCTCTGGCCCTGATTTATGTAACAGCATATTGGTTTCATCAAGAATCGTCTGATCACTCACTGTGTTGGCTTCTTTTTGACCCGTACATGATTTGTATTCTCCTCAATTTTAGGAAGAACTTTCTGCCTCTGCACACATATGGGCAGAATAACACTAATAAACCTTCTTATAAGTGGTTGATGCTTTGAGGTTTTGTATTACTTAAAGATATATTAGAGTAGGAATTAAAAGGAGCTTTAAGATGTCTGCTGCGGCCAGGGCACTGGAAACTCAGCACAAAATGTCCCTCACTACATTGCCCTGTTTGTGCGGTTCTGGAATGTGATTAACATTGACTATGGCGTGTTATGAGTCATAGTCCCTTTGATTTGAGGGCAGGAAGGCAGGACAGTTCTTTTTCCTCAGCATTTTGCTCACACACTTTTCTGAACTGAGAATCAAATTATAGATCATTCCATTGTCATTACCTTAATTCATTGTACTTACCTTAATTATGTTGTTTAGGGTGTGCTGCCTAGATGTTTTAGGGCTAGCGTGATTTATTGCACTCGCTTCTCCTTAAAAATGTATTTGCAAGTTGATAATAAGGGAGTTAACGTAGCTGAGACACTTGGGCTTCCTTAACAATAAAATACAAGTTTCCATTGTTGTAGGTTTCAGTTTACTGAAAACTAATTAACCTCCCAGTCCTTCAAGATATCACACAGTGCAGAACAGTGAAATAATCTGTATTCCAACCTGCGTATGAAGATACCCAACCTTGTTCATTTTCTCTTGTAGCATTCATTTTTCTGCCGACTGACGGAAGATAAGAAGTCTGAAAAGTTCTTTAAGGTTTTTTATGATCGCATGAAAGTGGCACAGCAAGAAATCAAGGCTACTGTCACAGTCAACACTAGTGACTTAGGAAATAAAAAGAAAGATGAAGACTCAGACAGAGATGTACCGAACAGGAAAAGAGGTAATCCCTGCTTGTTCATTTCTGAAGTGACGAGGGAGTAAAATGCTGTGTTTTGAACTCAGTTCAATTGCTGCAATAATGCTCTGATCTCTGATCCCACAGAACAAAGTTCAGAGATCAGTGGTGCCCTGTCTCAGGATTTCAAGAGCTTCATCCCCTCTTCATCCATTTGTGAGATTGTGCTATTGAAATGATGAAAAGTATTTCTGAGATGAGACTCTGCCGCCTTGTCTATCGTGACAAGCTGCCCAAATCTGATCCGTAGTAACGACCCTGGACTGTGGGTTGTGGTCAGTGCCTTCTCTAACAATAAGTGGAGAAATCCTGTTTTTCTTTTAGAGCAGGTCCTTTTATTGTAACTCTTGATAGTTCTAGATGTGTGCGCCCTAACCAATTAATACCAGAATTTGTAACTTTAATGTGGTTCGCATAAAAGGTGCAAAGAATGTGACATGATGCCCTTCTAAACTCAAGACTCTCACATCACACTAAACATACTTACAAAAAGAACTGGTGATGAATAGCTGGCCTGGGTGTGAAACTAGCGGGAAATGTGTGAATAGATTTTTCTGGTCCCCTTTATTCATTTTGCCTAAGGAAGGAGCTGTTCTTGTGTGTTGTAGTGAGAGAACCAATGAGCCAAATTACCGAGGAAGTGCGGGATCAGTTACTGGAGGCTTCTGCAGCTACAAAAAAGGCTTACAACACTTACCGGAGGGAGGCTGATCCTGATGACCATTATTCGGCAGGAGAAGGAGCACAGTCTGCGGCAGACAAGGGCAAAGATGACCTGGAGATGAGTGCTGTGATCTCAATAATGCAGCCCATCCTCCGGTTCTTGCAGCTGCTCTGTGAAAACCACAATCGGGATTTGCAGGTACAGTCTGGTTCCTTGAGCAGCTGTGCTCGTGTCACCTCATGCAGTCACTGCGATTCCCATCATTCTCATTAATCCTGTGTCCTTTTAAACTAATACATGACCAACTATTTTCTTTAGCCAAAAAAAGAGTATTTATACCTTGATGGACAAATACAGGGAAGTCCAGTTATCCAGTGTTCAGTGGTATGTTCAATATATATAAAAGATGGTGGGATGAATACCTGACATGGCTTTTTAAGAGTATATACTTAAAGCAAGCAAGTGTTCTGCTGTCAGGTTACTGATCTACTTTTGACAGGGAAAGGAAGATAAAAGAAGTCATCTAGAAAAATAAAGAGAGTGTTGGGACTTCGGTTCCAGCAGCTCTCAACCATATGCATTCTAGACCTATCCTGAAAGCTGTGTGTCTTCCAGAATTGCGTAAGTTAGATTTGAGTTAAAAGTGAATAGGAATCACACTGCTTTCCAGTGAGCAGCTTCTCCTGGGTTTTCATGGATCTGTTCATGTGTACAGAGTTGAACACAACTCTATCAGAAAAGCCTCAGCTGGAGTTGAATGGTGAGGGACATGAAGGTCAACGAGAAGGGTTTCTAGGTTGTACCCACAGCAGAAGACGACCAGGGAGAGCATGGGTCTGCTGCTGAATGCTGCAGAGGCCCTAATGATAAAAGACACGGGGAAGGCCAAGGTGCTTAATGTCATTTTCACCTTGCTCCCTGCTGGTTAAGACCAGTCTTCACAAACTGTAGATAGCTAAGGGACCAGAGCATCTGATGGGCGAGGAGAGGCAGAGCTGGGCTAGGTCAGCCAGGAGAGGAAAAAGCTTGGATTATCTCACCTGTGCATACAAATACCTGACAGGGGGATGTGAAGAGGATGGAGCGAGGCTGTGCTCAGTGATGCCTCATGACAGGGCAAGTGGGGTTGGATTTTCCGAAGATCCCTTCCAACCTCAGCAGTCCTGTGATACTCTGGGATATGTTTGTATAATTTAAAAGAGCGAGCACAGATTTTGTATGTTGGTAACCTTATCTAGCGCGTGCCTCCGCAGGAGATAAGATTCTTTTCTTACAAATGGACAGCAATTAACGTGATTTTTATTCAGTGTAACCACTGCCTCTGGATTAGAATTGGAGGCAAGCAAGGAGCTAGTGAGATGCAGTACAATGTACTAAATGCCATCATAAAGGAGGGATAATTGCCTTGATTGCATATTGTTATACAGTGCGCCAGAAGTGTAGGACCCTGCATGAGTGCTTTTCAGACCTGCCAAATCACTTCCGCTGAACTAGAATGCCCCACTGCTGGCAGTATATGAAATCAAATCTGTATGGTAATGTTCCTGTGCCATGAACATGTACTTCTGTTAGCATTTTGTAGGTGTTGAGGTTACATACATCAGGGTTTCTCCTCATTCTTTCAAAAAACTATTTGATCTTTGTTTTGTCAAACAATTTTCATGCTGTTAGAGATGTCGGAGACAAGCAGGACACAGTTTTATGTGGCAGTAGTCCAAACCGCAAGCACATGATCCTTTGCTGCTGCTGTCTTTGGCTAGGCACTGAAGGCTATAGGAGCAAAATTGGATTCAAGCCAGCGCGCAAACTAGCCTGAGCGGTTCTCAAGTTAGACTTGAGTTAGAAGCGAATAGGAATCACCTGCCCAGTGCAGTTGTACGTTTATCAAACCAAGCGTTTTACAAGCTGCTAGCAATTGTGAGTAGCCTGATGATGTGCAAACCCAAGAAAATGCAAGTCATGGCTGTAAGAGACAGTATGTGCTTTGGATGAGGAGGAAGCCTTCATGAAATTGTTAGGGAGTTGCAATACCATGCTTTTTGCATCACTCAAGCATTCCCTCAGCAGATAAAGCTGCAGTTTGTTTTGCATTGAAGACAGTCAGGGTGCTGTCCACCTCCAGCTTACTCCATGGGTCTGGAGGAGGAGGAGTTGCAATATCTTCTTCAAATTATTGCAAGGACTGAGACAAATGGGTGGACACAAGTATGTTTCCTTACCCACTTCAGGCTGAAATCAAGTTTTGCTGTGGAGTACTCTTGGTACCTCTATTTCTCTCTCAGCACACAGATACTTGGATGCTCTTATTAAATTTGCTTTAAGTTTGACCTCTGATTCAGTGCTAAAGCTCAGCCTTGAAAGCAAAGCTGTTGTGGCTGTACAGCCAGCTTTTGTTGTCTGATCTCCTTTGACTGGGCTACAGCCCCACCGGTTTCCTCAGGAGGTCTTTTCTGTGCTGTCTCCTTTCTGAATGATGCTGGCCCTGTGTACTACAGAACCAGTCATGAGAACTGAACCCGTGACAAGGTGAGGGAAGCATCCAGTGAACACTTGGCTGTGAGCAGGAGCTGCCCTGGCTGGAGGTGAAGAGGAATAGAATAGGGATTCACTGCAGAGCAGGGAGCAGTGCCCTCCTTCTGCAGGTCAGCACCTGGGCAGGTGGCACCCAGAAGCCTTCAGCTTCAACATTACATGTAAAAATCCCAAATTCGTAGGAAAAATAATGGTCCAATTCTTTGGTTTCCTATTGAATGTGATATTTCTGCGAAATAAAAATATTATGGTAGCATGCTGGGTAGTCGTGCTCAGGTCTAAGTTGGTAGGTTAAGTACTGCTTTTGCGCAAAATAAAGCAAGAATTAGTATAACTTTCAACATTAGATGTGACTGTTGCTTTTATTCATAATCCCTGGAGACAAAGCCTCAGTAGTAAAGACCAGTAAAGCTTTGCATCCTGCAGGAGGTGTTTCAGTAATTTGGCTCGTGGAGCATTGCTGCTGCGTGTACAAAGTGAGCTGGTTTAGCTTGCCGTGTTTTAGGCAAGAATGTGTGAGAACTAGCTTTTTAAGACCAAAGAGCAAGCCTGGATTCAGTGCAAAATGCCTTGCTTTACCTGGTTGCTTGCAAAGAAAAACCTGGCAATTTAAATATACCTCTTTAATAAGACCTTTTTATTTATGTTCTTGCTTTGCAAAGTTTTTCCAATTAGGGATCAGGTTTCTGCTAAAACAAAAGACTGTCCAAAGAAAACATTTAGGCTTTTGGGGGATTACCCATTTACATGGTAGAACTGTGCCTTCCAAGGACTCTCTGTTCATCCCTGCTTGAACAAATCAAGCAAGCATTCTGAAAGCCAATTTTATTTTTAGTCATTGTGTTTGCTCTAAAGGGTATTTGGCTTTAGGCTGTGTACTGGGAAGCAAAGTCCCCAACACCCTGACATGCTGCAGAGGCATTAAGAACTGGCTGCAGATGCTGCTTTGACAAGTGTAGCCCTATCTGGTCACACATCCTAGAAATGGGGAGGACTGGGCTCCCTAAAAATGAACAGAGTGTGAAGTCAGCTGAGTACCTCCAGGCAGTTATTCACAAAGGTAGGAGTTTAAATACTGCCTGACTTTGAGCGCGCTTCATCCCATCTGAAAGTATTTCTCAACTGAGTATGTAACCTCCTCAAAGTCAGGCAATATGGATGCTCTTCCCCTCCTTCTCTCCTGAATATCCCACCAGCTGCATGTTTTTCATATTTTCAAGCCGAACCTGCCACTTTCACTCTTTATTCTGAATGCAGGGTCTTGTGGGTGGTACGGACCTTGGGTTCATTCCCACTGGAAGCAATAGGATGGCATGTTCAATATTGATGAGTTGGGTTCCCACTCTGTAGCCGGTGAGATGCTCTGGATGACAGAAAATTAAGAGCAACAGACATTGCCTGGGGCAGTTTCTCACAGTGCAGTGGGGTCTTGCTTTCTGCAGTTTCTTCCTTCCCCTTGTTTAGCCATCTAACATTGTCCTTCTGGGCCTTGTTCCTCCTCTTTCCTTTCGGTTCATTGACTTTGGATCAAGATGCTAAAGGCTGGTATAAGCCTAGCTATAACCAGGGTAAATGCCCTACCACAGCCAGGAAGCATTTTGTTTAATTACACACAATATTATCCATTATTTTTGCCTTTTTTCCTGGGGGGAAGGCATGAGCTGTGATTTTTGTAGCATCAACCTTCTACGTTCTGACAAGTTAATCAAAAGTCAGGATACTAAATGAGCAATCAGCTGAAATGTGCTGAATCACTGTCACCTTTAGTCTGCATTCATAGGCAGAGCTTTCTTTTTTTAGCTTAGCTTTCAATTGAATCTGGCAATTTCTCAGTCTCTTTGCCTTAAAAGACTTACTAGTCTGACGCAGGCACTGGAGGCAATCCATTAACAGTGCTTCTCTGCAGGCTGGCAGGGAAGACCTTGGTGGTTCCATAGTCCCGTGCATCTTGTTCATCTGTGGGGTTTTTTCACCTTTGAAGTGTTTTTTTAACCCGCTAGAATTAAGCTAGATAGGAGCTCTCCTCCTGAAACTTCAAGGGAAAAGAAAATGGTAGCAGCCATCCATTTTTACAGGGTGCTGCTGGGAGCACACTGACAATCAGCATCTGAGTCACTGGGGAATTGTTGTTCATTGATTATTCTTACTTGTTTTGTTGGTTGTTGGGTTTTTTTCATTTGGAACACAGGAGAGAGGAAACATGTTTAAACCACACTGGTAACTCTTGCGTTTCATGAGAGGAGCTGCTCCAAATCAGCAGCTTCAAGTAGGGGTTATAGTAATTCTGTGGGAAGAAAGGCAGTTGAGAGAATTGCATTTCAAGATGCCCCCTTTCAAGGGATGCAGTAAGGTACATCCTCACCCTTTGTGCAGGGTGCTACTGTGGAGCCAGGGAGTTGCTGCCGCTTTCTTGGAGGAAGGCTTTGGGAGGAGAGAACTATGAGTGATGGTTAGCAGTGAAATGTAGCAGGTATGCTAGAAGGAAAGCTTCCATGCTCAGGAGAGTTCTGATCCGCAGTGACTGATTCCATGCTGGGTTTCAGTACTCTAGTGGATGCACTCTGTTTATCACTGTTTGTCTTCTATAAAACTTGAAGCCAACAAGCTGCTCAAGCAAGCTCTGAAAGACGCTTAAATTGTTTGTACAGGAATCAGTGCAATATACTATGCAGTGCAATTGTGGGTTGATGAACTTAATAAAATGTTATGGTCCAAATATCAGTTTGGTTTTTCTCCTTTCCTTCCTGCCTTCCTTGCAGAACTTCCTACGCTGCCAAAACAACAAGACCAACTACAACTTGGTGTGTGAAACACTGCAGTTTCTGGACTGCATCTGTGGGAGCACAACTGGGGGACTTGGCCTTCTTGGTCTGTATATAAATGAGAAAAATGTAGCGCTCATTAATCAGACACTGGAAAGTTTGACCGAGTACTGCCAAGGACCTTGCCACGAGAACCAGGTAATGCATCCATGGCTGTGAAAAGCATCGCCCTTTCTTCCTTCACCTGCAGCATGCGCTCACCTGGGCTGGGTTCTCAGTCTACACTTGTGTTGTCTTGCAGCGCTGCTCACTTGACTTGCCCTACAAAGGGGCTAATTTGTTTTTTCTTTATAAACTCATAATAATCAACTTTTCTTTCTTGAGGCCCCCTCTGAGGAGCTGAACCAGCCAAAGCAACAGAGATTTTCTTGCTTTCCTAGAATTTAAGTTGTTTTATTAGACTTGACAGACAGAGAGAGCAGGGAATTTTTGTACTTGAAACGCTCTATAGTAAAAATGTTGCTAAAACCCAGCTCTGTTGCCTGTTATAAATGAAGCCAGGAATGCAGCCCCCCAGCCTGATGGGAGGAGGTTGAGCTCTTTAGCTTCATTAATGAAGGTGGGGTTGTTTCCAGTCATAGTCTTGTGTGTATAGCCAGGTGTGTGTCACTGCCAGCTGTCAGTGCACTTCTATGGGGATATGGTAGGATTTCTTAATGAGGAAAAGTTGGGTGTTCGTGAGGACCACCAAACTCTGGAACACCAGCCTTTGTCCAGGTCCCTCCAAACCATACTGCCAGCAGTATGTTCTGATCCAAGTGGGAATAACTGTTTTGAAGTTATTCAAACTGGTTTAAATGGTGGTTTAAATAACTGTGGTACAGGAAAGGTGTAACTGAATAACTGCTATAATCCTATTGGATAAAGCAGTTTCTGGCCCACAGCTGGTCTTCATCTGCTGTGTGCCTTGAAGTGATCAGTAAGGAATATGGGAGGACACTTCATTGGCATAAGCAGGAGCATTTAGGTGCTCAAGAATTATGGTTTGCTCCAGCGGGAAGGATCAGAGGGCCGGAGCAGCTGTCCTGCTTGACCATGCTTTTCCCCTTTATCGTATGGAATCATAGAATAGTTGGAGTTAGAAAGGACCTTATGATCATGTAGTTCCAATCCCCCTCCCACGGGCAGGGACACCTCACACTAGACCATGTCACCCAAGGCTCTGTTTCACAGAAGCATCACCAAGTAGTCAGGCCTATTTCTTCTGCCTTTGGTCAAAATGTGATTCTTGCTAGAACTGTTTCCATGAATCACATGAAGTCTGAAAGTCTAGAGTAAATCAAAGTAAAGAGATAGCTATCCCAAAATAGTCTTCCTTTAGATATAGGTATGGATCTTTGCATGGAGCTCGATGACAGAGCAGGGCTCTGGATTTTGAAGCCAGCAGCCTACTGTCAGTTTGTACATTTTAGTTATAGACCATTGTAAAAGCAGGGTTAAAGGGTAAGCAAGAAATTTACAGGAATTCACATTCTTTGGTTAGACTGGACTGAAGTAGGTGTTGATTGGCACAGCTAAAATAAAGAAATCTCTCCCTAATCTTAGTAAAACTGTGTTCTTCCTTAGCTATGTGTTCAGCCTGGATGCTTTGGCATGTGAGTGCTTCGTTTATCAACTGTGTTGCCTTCTGCTTCCTGTGGCTGGGTGGTTTCAGTAGGACATATCATGGCTGATGTTAGGAAAAGGTTGAAAGAAAATACCTTAATCTTTTGTTATTCGACTGATTGGAGTTTTCTGTTCAGTTATCCATCTCGAACAGCTTACGAGGTGATGAAAGAGGTGACTCTTCTCTTCTGGCTGGGTCACCAGTCTGGGCTGCATTTTTAGTGCAGACAATTAGTGAAGTTTGAATTTTCTTTGGACAGAACTGCATTGCTACTCATGAGTCCAATGGTATTGACATCATCACAGCATTAATTCTCAATGACATCAACCCTTTGGGAAAGAAGAGGATGGACCTTGTGTTGGAGCTGAAGGCAAGTGACAGTTTTGTGCAATCCACAAAAAGTGTTAGATGAAACATAATTTTATTGTTGGAATTATGTGGGTGTTTATTATACTCCAGTATTTATAAGTGCCAAAAAATGATATGCGTCAGTGCACTGGAGGCAGTGGTCAAAAGATTGCTTGTCACAGGTATTTAATCTTTTAAATGATAACATGGAGCCACCAGTTTTCAGACTGGGAGGGTATGCTGAGAAATCCTAACATAGTTTCCTGTTAAAAACTTAAAGCCAGTGAAAACTTCTCTGTTGTTGGAGAGCTTTTACATATACAATAGAAGTAAAATTTCCTGTGCTACATCTCGTTTCCTAGTACTTGATTGCTGTTGTTGAATCAGTTGATGTTTAATCATCAAGAAACTTTTAGGGCTGTTTAATGCTGAAATAATTAGCCCTAGTGCTGGTTTCAAGATACATTAACAGGTTGTCTTCTAGCAGCAGTAGTCACTAAGCACTCCTGCTTCAACATATGTTAGAAGTATTTCCTTTCTGACTTACTGTCCTGTGAAATAGTGCAGTGTCTAGTTGTTTTCTATTGTTAACTCACACCATTATCATGGGTAATGTGAGGGTTTTATTATTCTAAATAAAAAATGCTTTTAGACTCAATGAGCATTATCCTTCAAAATTAAATACTTTATTGGTTTTTATTGTCAGTCATGATGGATTTTAATCTTAATTGTTCGTATTAAAGTAGTCTGGTGCCTTGTGGTAGTTTCCCATTTCCTGCCTCTGTTTCTTGGCATGAGCAGGTTGCAGGGTAATTTTCAGTTAAAAGCAGCAAAGCACGTCTGTGTCTTCAGCCTTGGCTGTCCTTTGATCTAATCAGCATTATCTTCAGTAAAGCTGAGCTGCACCAGTTTGGGGTTGAGAGCTTGTAGTTATGCTGCAGGATCTTTAAAACAAAGCAAAATCATACAAGGTTGAAATGTCAGCATTTTAGAAATCTAAACCTTGGCTTGGATTAATTTGATGTCTCCCAATAAGTTGGGTTTGGGAAACAAACTGGTAAAAAAACCCTTTTAAGTTATATATCTTAGTAATAGAGAAGATTGTGTACTTGGCAAGATGAGGCTGTAGCAGTCCTGCAGTGGATGGCTGGGAAGATTTCCCTTACCTGTGGCTCTTATTTGTAGAAACTGGGTATCTACAGCCGTTCTGGGCAGCAGGGATGGTAATGCTCAAACTGGGTACCCTTATTTTTTCACTTCTGGCACTGATTGCCATTGATTTTCCTTCAGAACAATGCTTCAAAACTGCTTTTGGCAATCATGGAGAGCAGGCATGACAGCGAGAATGCAGAAAGGATCCTCTACAACATGAGGCCCAAAGAGCTGGTGAGTCCCTGGGTCGTTCCAGAGCTACCAACTCCCTTCAGCCCAGGTACAGCAGCACTGGGGAGACTGAGGTGGCTGTGTCCACCCCAGAGGTGCTCCAAAAGGTCTTTGCATTCATCGCTGGCAACTGGAAGATCTCTAAAGGATTTGGTTGAAGGAATGCAGTATCCACAAGGCACAGGTCTGCTGAGTTCCCAGGTAGCACAAGCAATTAGGGAAAGCATGCTGAACGCCGTAGAGGGGGGATTCAGCGTCCTGCATAAGGCAAGGAAGGAGCATCGCCTGGGACTAGGGAATCCACATGCAGAAGCTGTTTGCAGAGGAGACAGAGATGAAAATATCTTGTGACCTAAAAGCTGTTCAGCAGCCTGCAGCAGGCTTTTGGACTGGTTAATGTGTTAACTGGTGAAAACAAACAGGAGATTCAAAGTACAGCTTAAACACTGTTGGCTTGTCTCTATGCACGTAGTTACGGCAGGGGCCAGAGGTCACAACATGATGCGGCATGTGGTGAGTGTGGTGTGGAACATGTTACCTGAAGGGGAGCATGAAGTTTAGTTTCCTGTGGTAATGATCTCAGCTGAAGGTGCTGAGTTCAGGTCTCCTGTTTTCCCCTAAGCCCACTTACCAAGGAAATATGTTGATAGGCCCACATTATTCCTCTTGAGTCTATATGCTCAGCTCCCTTTCACCTCTGTAAGAGTGCCAAGTGTATACTGGCCTTATTAGATTCAGCCTTAGCCTGAGCCTCTCTTTACTGGCCTGTTTCTCTTTTTTCTAGGTGGAGGTGATAAAGAAGGCTTATCTGCAAGGAGAAGTAGAATTTGAGGATGGAGAGAATGGGGAAGATGTTGCAGCATCTCCAAGGAATGTGGGACACAACATATATATATTAGCTCACCAGGTAGAATTTCACCTACAGCTTCTGTAGCACCAAGTGTGAATAGCTAAAGGTCTGCTTTTCCCTGAAATTGTTTTAGTGGTTCATCTCTGAGACAAACTCACTGCACATTCCCTCTTTATTGGAGCAAATTCCAGACCTTAAAGAATCAGAAAAGTCAATGATACAAGAAAATTTTTGGCATATTCTTTTTCAATTGGAAGCAGGCAGGCTCTTGCCCAGGTTTCTGTAGACATGTGGTTCGAGTTCTGGGCAGTACTGAGGAGCAATGTGTTATTTTTCAGCTGTATCAAAGACTACTTTATACTCCCAAAGAAATTATAATCACAGATCAATTAAACTCTAGCAGAAATCTCCCTCTGCTTTTATGGTTCTTGCCACATTGTCTCTGTGTTGGTGCCAGTCAGGTTTGTTGTATTGATACAATGCGGTGTTTGAAAGGTAAAAGACCAAGGGAGAGAATAAATACATCTATATCTACTTAATATATTGATGCTGCATAAATCACTCCATTAGAGCTCCTTTAGTGTCTGAGAAGAAAGATCATCACTATGCTGTAAGATGAATTTAGAGCATCCAGAAGCATTTTTGGATCAGTGCTCCATGTATTTGCTTCTCAGTTGATGCAGATTTTCTCCTCTGTCCCTGGCTAAATACCTGTGTGATTAGCACACCTTTGAATTAGAGTAGACCATAGAATAGTGAGGGTTGGAAAGGACTTTAAGATCATCCAGTTCCACCCCCCTGCTATGAGCAGGGACTTCTCACACTAGACCATGTCACTCAAGGCTCTGTCCAACCTGGCCTTGAACATTGCCAGGGATGGAGCAGTTACCACTTCTTTAGGCAACCTGGTCCAGTGCCTTACCACTCTCACGGTAAAGAACTTCTTCCTTATATCTTACCTGAATTTCTCCTGTTTAAGTTTGAACCCATTAGCGTGTCAAGGTCCCTCTGGATGGCATTCCTTCCCTCCAGCATATCAACCGAACCACACAGCTTAGTGGCATCAGCAAACTTGCTGAGGGCGCACTCAATCCCACTGTCCATGTCACCGACAAAGATGCTGAACAAGACCACTCCCAACACCGATCCCTGAGGGACACCATTCATTACTGGCCTCCAGCTGGACATTGAGCCATTGAGCACAACTCTTTGTGTGCAGCCATCCAGCCAGTTCTTTATC
>JAOEHX010022052.1:0-13644 GCA_025448015.1 Bolborhynchus lineola | reverse complement strand
CCAAGGCTCTGTCCAACCTGGCCTTGAACACCGCCAGTGATGGAGCATTCACAGCTTCCCTGGGAAACCCATTCCAGCGCCTCACCACCCTTACAGTGAAGAACTTCTTCCTTATATACAATCTAAACTTCCCCTGTTTAAGTTTCAGGCAATAACAGCAGCAACTTCCAGTGCTGCCTGGTACAAAAGGATGCTCAAATCTTCCATCTTAAACTTAGGTCTTCAAATGAATGTACTCAATTTGAAAGAGTGGCCCACTCTAATGTAAGATCCATATAGGGAATATGAATGCTTCTTAGCCCAGGAACACTGGAGGCTTAAAGCAAACAAGAAAATTCCATAAAATGAGGAATATTACCTTTGGTACATATGGATCCCAATCGATGTATCCGATGTTGTCAGTGGCCAAGCGAGCAAACAGATTTACTAGATGCTGAAAACAACCATAAAAGAAATATTTATTAGAATTATGATAAAATATACACAAACCCCTCAGTCTACTTTGCAGGTGCAAGAGAAAAGCTCCCCATGGCACTACAGTGCTTTCAAAGGGAGATTTCACTCTTATCAGGAGCCACCAATGCCATGTTCCACAACGTATCAGAATTCCTATCTGCAGGAGTCCAACTCATCACACATCTGAGCCCTTACAAAACAGGTAACTGTGATCTCAGTTCTGGCAGAGGCAGCCTGCCAGAACATACTCCCCTACCTCTTCAGTATATATATATCTCTATACCTTTTTTAATGTAAAGAAGTACTAATAGTAATTCTACAAGGTACACTCACACTCCCCACGCTCTGTGAATTAACATGAAAGGCAGAATGCATTCGCTACCATTTAAATTCTCAACCATTTATTGCTAAAGCAACTCTGAAGAACAGCAGATGAACAACAGACAAACTTACACTTGAGCTATCACTGTCAAACAGTTTAGCTTTTGCTAAGAAACCTCTTTCCCCCTTTTGAGCCTTCCACGGTGACTCTGAGCTGGAGCAGCTTAGCAAGAACCTATGACTGCCAATTCATGTCATGGTGCTTCCTCATTCACTCTCATGTGAGCTCAGTGTGGACACTGGCCTAAACCAGCATCTATATATAGACAGTGAAGAAAACTCAACCAGCATTGCTTGGCTTCTGCAGGATCCATCCTACTTAAAGCACGCTGGCCTGTGCTGATGGCTGTCACATCTGTAAGCTTTGGTTTAAGCACATCTGTGGCTTGTAAAGGTCACAGTCATTAGCTGTCAGAGGGGATAGCAACACGTGACTGTGAAGGATTAGATACTCCATTGCCAGAGGACGGCCTCATAAATCCAGAAGGGAACTGAAAAATGTCCTCAGGAAAGAGTTATCAGGACTGAACAAAAAGGAGATAAAGTCTGACTCTCATATCCTGACGGTGAGGAAGCACATAATCCACCAACAGTACTTTTAATGAGCTTGTCCAAATAGGGAAATACTATTAGGTCTCCAAGAGCCTTGATGCTGCTGTTAGTACCTTGAAGCCACTGCAAAGCCACAAGGAACTGCCTTAAACAATCCTGCCTTGTTCAGAGACAGATATTCACGGAAGAGCAGTTCATCTCTCAGTCTGAAGCACATGATAGCTTTGGAAACCCCACCAACTCAGCTCAGGACAGTCACATCTGACACAGCCTGAAGACAAGAGTTCCATTTTCTGAAATTCTCTACCTTTTTGATATGGGAAATATCCACTGAAAAAATCCCTTACCATGCACAAAGGCAACTGCTTCTATAGCTCCTCTTCAAACAGCAAGTCCAGCTCTGACAAAGCAAGCTGAGGAAAAAGCTTGCAGCATAGAGAGGCTTAAATTGGACTGCACAGTCAGAACCCATATGTCTCATTTTCTGCATCCAAGCCTGATGCAGTGAACATGACTGCCCTTATGATGCAGAGCAGACAGCAAAGGAAACAAGAAGTGAAAGCTTTGGGGGAAAAAATAAAGTTGTTGTGAGCAAACTGTCAGAACACAGTGGAAGAGGGAAAAAATATCAGAGACTGCTTATGAAAGTGTTGATGATTATTTGTTAGACCACTTGAAAGAGACAAACCAAATCATGGTATTAAAGTGCAGGCTGTCATCCTCCTGTCAGAAAGAGTAGATGGAATTGTCGGGTTTTGGAGAGCCAGCAGAAAGATGCAATGTCTGCAGACAATTTTAAATAGAGCTTTGGCAATTATCCTGTTCCAATCTGGACACTTGTCAACTGTTGGAGCAAAGACTGCCTGCCTTCCTTTGGGATGGAAGGAAACTCAAACCAGGAAGACCTACACACAAACCTTCTCACAAAGAAACTGAGGGTTTGGAAATCAGGTTTCTCCAAAGACACTGAGAAGTGCATATCAGCGGGAGATCAGTCAGAGGAGCATATGGTCCATGAGCTTATCTCCATGTTGAGTATGGGAAAAAATGTGGTTACATGCCAAGTTTCACTGCAGTAAAGCCAAGGCACAGGTCAGCTACAACAGTAGCACCTAAGCTAAGACTAAGACATGATTTTCTTTTACAAGTTTGTATCTATAAGACACACAGTAAAAGACAGACAAGTATATGGTAAATTATTTTACTTGAAAGAAATAGCCCAGTGGTATTTTTGGGCAAGAGGAATACAGGTTCTTTACTGTATCTAAAATAAAGATGACAATAACTCACTTCAGTCAAGGCAAAGCATTGCTACTCAAAATTAGGGATCATGAAAGATCCATTAAGATATAAAAGATGGGACTTTACAGAATTGTAACTTACAGAAATCACTACAGCATCTTGCATCATCATAAGTATTAACAGGCAGTCTGGAAAATACCCACATTCCCAAGGCTGAAAAGAAAAGCTGCCCGAGCTCACCATTAAACACTGTTTACCAAGCACAAGTGCACTCTCATTTAGTCAGACAGTAATTGTTTGGTAGCAATCATGAAGTTACTGTCTGCTTGTTTGTGCTAGTTACAGCAGAAGGAAAACAACAATCCATTATATCACTGGTGGACTTCAATGCTTTGCAAACAAGTGGTAGGAACATGTAAATGTGTTTCTTCTAGTGTAGGTAAAAGGTAATACTTACCCCTTCCCATTGGGGAAGGTTCTGAACTGACACCCAAAGGCCTATAAATTCATCAAACCAGAGCCTGCAAGAGAACAGAATCAAAGTAACTTTAATGCCGTGAAAGCAGCTCCCTCACTGGATTTATCCCTCACTTTGCCAGGTGACTGCAAGAACCCACCCGCCCCTCAACTCATGCAACATGAAGAGGGATCAGCACTGACAGGCTTGTATCACTTTGCTCCCCACAGCATCCCCCCTACCGCAAACGTGATCCTGAGTTTCAGTGCTTGCTTCTTCTGCCTCTCCTCCTCTCATTCTTGTTTGAACCCTTCCTTTCACTTAAGTGTTTCACCAGCAGTTTTCTGATCTACATCAGTTTCACCACTTCATTACATGTTGCCAAACCAATGAAGGTAAAACAAATGAAAACAAATCACACCTCATTTACCTCTGCCTTCAAATATTTGTCCCTGCTGACCAATGGTTCAAGAGCTTCCTTTCCAAATTCACCAATGATGCAAACCCTCCATACCAGTCCCTCAAATTATAGGTATAAACTATATTCACCCCCTTTCTTGAAATTCTCAGTAACCTTATGCCACAAATGTACTTCTAACCTCACAGCCTAAGCAATCTCTGAATGCGCTAAACATCACTGGCTTACACTTTGAAGTTAATAGTACTACCTTAAGGATGACCCAGATACTGTCCTGCCTTGTAAAAGTTTCTCCTTTAACTCTGAAACCTATTTCCTGTAGCTCTCATAGAATCCCAGACTGCTTTGGGATGGAAGGGACAGTAAAGTTCATCCAGCTCCAACCTCTTGCCACAGGCAGGGACACCTTCCACGGAGCAGTTGCTCCAAGCCCCTGTGTCCAACCTGGCCTTGAGCACTGCCAGGGATGGGGCAGCCACAGCTGCTTCCTTATATCAAATCTGTATCTCCCCCCTAGCAGGTTAAAGCCATTCCCCCTTTTCCTGTCACTACATGCCCTTGTAAAAAGCCCCTCTCAAGGTTTCCTGTAGGCCCCATTTTAGGTACTGGTGGACTGTTTTAAGGTGTCCCCTGAGCCTTCTCTTCTGTCTCACACTTCCAAATCTTGACAGTGAACTGAAGACCTCCACCTCCAGTTCCGTATTCGTAGTAAGAGCTGTACTTTATCCTACATGAAGGCCTCATTGGAACCTAGCCCAAATTAAAGAAAAGTCAGGACTTCAAGTTCTGCTTATGGTTAATGTTTTTTACTTGCAAGACTATTCCTTCAGGATTAAAAGTGCACTTAATTCAATCTAGCTTGCTTTGTTGTATACCCTGTGCTTTACCCTAGAGAAGGGAGAACTCCTTTGAGAACAGACACTACACAATTCCCCCAGGTTACTTTCACAAAAGAATGCTGACAGAATTTGTCTTGAATTCCTTCCAACAATGCTCTTAAAAGCCACCATTCATTTTGCTGGTTGACTTCAAGCCACCCTGTAAAAGATCATCGGCTGCATTTGCAACAGAACACTACACCAACAGACACTTAATTGCACTTACTTGAAACCCTTTTGGTGAAGGGCAGGAGGAAGGGTTGTGGGTAGGAACAGTTCAAAGTAGGTTATAGCCTTTTGCATGGTAACATCAAAAGGACACATTAAAGGCCTCCATTCATCCAGCATCTCTGCAGTGGCATCTTCTGGAAAATACCTGAAAGCAAGGAAACCACTTGGCTTGGCTTGAAAGCTTGGGTCTTCTTAAAGCATATTTAAAACTACTCACTAATCTGTCATAAATCTTAGTTCCTCAGGAAGAGCATGTGTCCAGGGGCAACAGACAGGCAGTCCTCCACCCCACTCAACCTTCACAGACCACAGAGTTAAGAGCAAGGACACCACTTGCATCATTTCAAGACCACAAATGTAAGAAGGATCTGGCCTTGTTGAACCAGATAAGGTTCTATAGAACACAAAACCATTTCAATGTGAAGGCTAGTCAGAAAAATCAAACAGCAACTATTCACGTTTGATGCAACATGGATAAAAAGATTACTTAGGGCATGAGGAATATTTATGGGAATTTCTTTCAAAAACCCCTAAATATACAAGCACTGCAGTATTTAAAATGCACAGCAGAAGCCACTGTTTATACAACATAACTATTGCAGTTGATACGGGCCAACTGGAAGCACCATCATCAGTGTCCCAACCTTAAGTCAGAATTCTCAGGAGACAAATATCACATTTTCCTATTTAAACCACTCTGCTTCAGTGACTTCCACATTGGTACCAGCTACCAGAAAAATCAACACTAGAAATAAGGGGGTTTATTTAGCTACAAAACCACACATATCTGGGAGAAGTATTAAGGTTGTTTTATCCTTATGCTCCTCCTACTAGCAGCACGTGTTTAGAACAGCATCTCCTATAGGGGTGTTCAACAGAGTAGCATCAGTGTGTGGAGCAACTGCTCCTATGAAAGCGGACAATAGCTACAAAAGGTTCTACAACCAGTAGTAAACAACAGAATAAGTCTCTTCTCTGCATCTCTGCCATATCCTAGGCTGTGAGCAAAGTCAGTGCAGAGAGCACTGGCCCAGGCGCACACACTCCCAGTAAACACAACAGCACAGAAGGCCAAAGGCAGTGGTGGCCCTATCTAGTGATACACGGATTAACTATTAACAGATTTTCCACCAAGGGCGCTTCAAAGCAAAACCACCTTACACTTTGTTTAGACATTATAACATAGAACGTGCCTGTCATTATTTTCACTTTAAGTAACCTAAAACCTGGGGTATTGATCATCCATAATGCAGTAAACCAGAAAAGTCTCTACTCTTCAACAAAACCTCCTTAAATGAACTGGGACATTACCCAGCAAATGACTGGTGTTTAAAACCAAAAACCCAGCCTACTTTCCTGCCCCCTCTTAATGCAATAATAAGGATGCAGGCTTTAAACCCCCCCAGACAACACACACTTACGGTCTGCAGCTCTTCACCAGTGTTTTCAGAACGCTTTCTACAGAACTGAAACAAGAAAGATAACATCAGCAACGGTGTGTTACCCAATTTCAATGACAGCAGAAAAACAATCATTTGCTGATTTCTCCCTCAAGAGATTAAGATAATGTTGATGCAATTAGATGTCTTCTGTGAACATGCAGTAGCTAACTGCCTTCTACACAGACTGAATCACAACGACTCAAATTGCTCTGTTAAACTCTCAGTCCTACTTTTCATACACTGCTTTTGTATTTAATGCAGTTAAGCTATAAGTGAAGAATAATTATCATTTATTATAAGTAATACCCTGCATTTTACCCATGAGCAACCAGCAGAGCAAGGTAACTCCTCAGGAGAAGTTGAGATCGCAAACAGGAAAATGGGGTTTATGGACTTCATACAGGAAAATGGGGTTTATGGACTTCATAAATATTTGTAAGATAAATAAAGGTGACAGACTTCAGAAAGTTGTTGTTATTATTACACTCCAAACACATCTCTGCCTTTTCAATCTGGTTTTGGGATTTGTTCGGTTCCTCTGAGAAGTGAACTATTTGTTCACACTGGTTATTTCATTAGTTTCCCTTTAACTGCTGGTTTTAAAAGGGTCTTCATCCACCGCAAGGAAACGTGTCTGAGAAATCCTTTGAACGCAAACAGTCACAGGATGCCATCAACCACTTAAAACAGATTAAACCTCACAACACACTCAAAGAATAAAAGGAAGGGGAGGAGAGAGATCCATCAGTGGAACCATAAAGGTAGCAAACTGTCACATTCTTCACATTTTCTCTTTAGTACAAGACAAGCTCCAGACTCGACTGCACTTTTACCAAGAACCATTCCCTGCATGACCAAGAAAGGCTCAGGCAGAAAAACTCGCTACATCTTCTAGATACACTTTCTGGACTTCCAATAGAAAAACTGCATCCTTCAGCTCATTGCCAAAAGCGACCATACAGAACTGCTCCTGTGATCAGAAAAAGATGATGCAGGTGGCTCATCTTTAGAATTCTACCAAAGATCAGCTTAGGTCAATTCGTTCTGAGACACAGCAGCACTGGGCATGCCCACACTCTCCTTCTAGTCCTACACTGCATGATCCCATACAAGCCAGAATTATAAGATGGATAAGCCACCATTTCCCTCCAACACCTCGACACTCAATGCAAGCCAGCACAAGCCCACCCAGCCCTCACACCACCACTTCAGCTCAAGCAGTGCTCCAGGAGATAAGTTCTTTATGGTTTCTGCAACAGTGACCAAGTAAATCCATGGCCTCTCCCAGAAGGGAAAGTCCGAGCTGACTGACAGCTTCTAAAACACGAAGAGCAATGGCCAACCATTCATTAGAGAGAAATGAGATCAGACTCTGCAAGAAGCACATCGAGATTCTGGGTTAAAGCGAATACTGTTCTTGAGAGTTAGGAAACAGATAACGGTTGTTCCAAGAGGAGATAAACAGAGCATGAACCAGCACATTCCTCAAGAGCATTAAAGATTACCATGAAAAATGCTTGCGTGGTCAAACAAAAAAGCCACCCCTGTTCTATCACACACCACTGTAGAAAACAGTGACTGAGGAGAACCTGAAGGACAGAAGAGTTTTAAGAAACACCGATGCCAGAGCTCAACAAATGTTTCTCAGTCACAAGTTTTCAGTCAGATCTCAGCATGTGTTTGTGGAAGAGAGCAAAGGAGAAAGACTGGAAGGGATATTCCATCCCTGGCAGTGTACAAAGCCAGGTTGGATGGCGCTTGGAGCAACCTGGTCTAATGGAAGGTGTCCCTGCCTGTGGCAGGGGTTGGAACTGGATGAGCTTTAAGGTCCCTTCCAACCCAAACCAACATGGGATTCTGTGTCCCTGACATCCCATTTAAATTTGTGATCCTTCTGATCCTTCTGATTTGTGATCCTTCTGATCACAAATTTAAAATGGAAGCTAGAAAGAAATAAACAGCAGCAATTTTGTACTTAAGGAAACTTCCATCCAAGACACACCCAAACTACAGACCAAGTACAGAAGACATCTTGTACTACTCCCATTTGATGACTCCTAGTTAGAAAGGGACAGGACAATGCAGCTGGGAAGAAGAGTCTGCTGGTTACTGGTGTCATCATCACTTGGGACCAACTCAAACCTTTCAGCAGTGGCTCCTGCTCCACTCTTGGTTAGACTTTCTGTATACCTGTTACTGCTGAATTGCTCACAAAGATCTACAGTCATCATGCACACAAACTTGTGTCTGTTATCCACCACTAAACCAGCCAGGAAACAAGAGAGCACAACAGCAAACGATGATATACATAAATCACACGAGCCTGCATCAGCCTGCTGTGGTCTGTACTCCTGCTCACGTATTTAATGCTGACCACTTGGATAAGGTATTAAAACCTTTGTAATTAGGGAGAAAATGAAGCCACATACACAGGAAGGTATCTCCTATTAGTAACTGAAGAGGAAAATGTCTCATGCCATTGACTTTGTTTTTAGTTCCTGCTTATTACCTGAAGTATTAGATCATTATCATCATCTTGCCACATGGACATATTAAAGAAGCATCAACAATACTACCAACCCCTATCACCAATCATCATTTTGGCACTACATGTTTATTTCCCTCTTTTAGGAAGGACACGACCATATTCATTTGTAAATCTGGGTTGTTTTCCCTGCATTTTCAAGGAGAATCATGTTTCAGTTAAAACAACACATAAACTGACACTGCTGACTATTCAATTATTGAAAAGCAGTAAAAGCACAGTTTTCAGGTTTTCAGGACACATTCTAGCCCTGTGGTGGACACTCCATTACAGGACCTTAATTTAAGACAATGAAAGAGCAACCAGCTGTACTCTCACTAATGATTTCAGTGACTTTCTAACTGCAGTGAGCCAAGTATCAGTCTCTCATTGGATTAGTACAACTAAGTATTTCTTCCTAAAAGGCCCCAAACGAAGCAAACCAATGGCAATTCCACTCCACTTCTACCAATGCTCTGTATTTATGTATCCACCAAATCTCCTGATAGGGTTTTTCCTGCAGAAATTCACAGTCAGCTCTGCCAATAGACAAACTCTGCTTCACACTCCACAGCTACAAGGCTGTTGCTGGGTGGATTTTCCAGACCCTATTACCTCACTGCTAAAGCACTTTCCATGATTTCATCGTTTTTAATAGCAAGGTACACTGCCTCCGTGACATGCACTCCTACAGCAAAGCTCATTCTGGCCACATTCAGACCCAGTGATTATTCAAATGCCAATTTTCCCTTCCATTTGGCCCCTGGAATAGATATGCTGGTTAAATTAGTTAGATGTAGCCACTGTATCAGCCACTTGACACACGCTGTATCTTGGTCCCCATTAGAAAGGTTGACATACAGTGCGACATTCTCATAAACAGTGGTGTCATGTTAACATTGGTTTTCCAATACAATTATTTATGCAGGAAATGACACTTGTGTGGCAACTGTTATGATTGAACAGAACATGCACAAGATGACACATCGGCCAGAGCTGAACAGAACAAAAAGTCTTTCTTACCACCTATGTAATACATTAAGCACAAATGTTTTAGGTGAAGACAAGCCTGGTCGATATGAACTGAATGTAAAAAAACACAAAACACAAACATGAGAGAAAATTAAAACAGTCGTTAATTTAACAGCTTGAACTCAAATCAATCAGCTTGTAAAAGTCTCTCCCGATTTGTACCAAAAAGACATCCCTGAGAATTGATGTTAAAATGGATAAGCACCGTATGAGAAGAAATCGCACTGCATATTCAGATAGAGTGTGTGCTATCTATGCAGTTAATAAAAGCTGCATGTTGCAGATGGACCACCACAACCAATACCTTCCGCCCAAATTAACCTCCTTTTCCCTCTGGAGAAAGCCCCCTTCCCACTATGCAGGCCTCACACAGTAGTCCACAGCCCCACAGAGCAAAGTAAGCAGCTTCCCAAGGTGCTGACACATGCCTGGAAGAAACCAACTAAAAAGGGTCCTGCTCTTCTGGATTTTCACTTACAAATAGTACCTACAGGGAGCAAAACAGCACAATTGAACAGAATTATTCTTCCAACTATGTAGCCAGGAGAGAAACTCATCATGAAATGCTCCAGCAACAAGTTACAAGGCTACAATGTGTATTTTCTGTTCATGTCACTGATCAGCAAGAGGACCTCCCACTCAGCAGAAGCATCAGTGGTGGTACTTCAACCTCCCTGTGCAGAAAGGGAGGATTTTTAAAGCAAGTATTTTCACCTTCATTTCTTAACATGAAGTTTCAATTCAAACAAGCTCTCCATGTAATATCTTTTATAATCTGGAATGTATAGAGCAGGACCTTCTCTAATTGGAATTAATACGAAATCTGGGGAGTTTGACAGATGGAGAGGGATTGGCAGCACAAAGAAAGAACAAAAACAAGTTTTCATTTTACAATCAGTCAAACATTTGTAAAATTCTTACTGGGAAAAAAATGATTTGTTCATATCATCACTTTGAAAATCTGGGTATGTATTTTCTGTAAAAAGTACTTCACTTTCCTTTATGTGTGCACAGATTTAACCCAGATTCCAGGTACTAGCAATGATTACAGCACAGATATTCTAAGAACAGTACCACTCATCTTTTTCCAAAACTCCTATTGTGATATAAACTGGAAGAGCAGAATTTAGCTTGACTATTTGTGCTGGCTTTGGCTGGGATAGAGTTAATTTTCTCCATAATAGCTGGCATGTTGGGGATTCCTGCTGAAAGCAGCGCTGATAACCCAGGGATGCTTTCGTTATCACTGAGCAGTGCTTACATAGAGCTAAGGCCTTTTTTGCTCACCCCATAGGAGCCAGCGGTGCACGAGGAGTTGAGGAGTACACAGCCAGGACAGCTGATCCCAACTGACCCAAGGGATGTTCCAGACCATACAATGTCATGCTCAGAATATAAAGAAGGGAAGAAGGAAGTGGGGGCACAACAAGAGTGATGGCATTTGTCTTCCCAAGTCACCATGATGCTTTCCTGGGGATGGCTGAATATCTGCCTGACCATGGGAAGTGGTGAATGATGGATTCCTTGTTTTTTTTCCTTGTGTGTGTGGCTTTTGCTTTCCCTTTTCAATACCCATTATCTCAACCCATGAGCTTTCTCACTTTAACCCTTCTGATTCACTCCCTATCTCCTCAGCTGTGTGGGGCTCAGTTGCAACTGGGGTTAAACCACAATAACATTTAAAAAAAAAATCAACATAAAATCTGTTAAACTGTGAGATTTCATCCTAAAGTATGTTGATGAAGATCCCATATTTAGAAATTAACTCAATCACATTAATGGAGAGAGAAACATCATCACACACGGTTCACTGGCAGAAGGATAGACATGATTCACTTCATGAAAGTAGAATCAAAATATTTACTGTGTATTAAATTCCAACTATTAAAAGCAAATTACAAAGTCCTTGAAAGCATTGCAGGTACTTACAGCTTATCATATGTTTTAAAATGCAAACTTACTTGGGAAACCAATTCAAGCCAAGGTTTTCTGTTTTGGAGTATAATATCCTTTCTAACATTTCATAAAGTGGTCTCCATGGCAATTCCAAATCATCCCTGGAAAGCAGCTCTTTTTTTCTAATAGAAAACAAAACAACAACAAGCACCTTAGGATTTAACATTCATATGGACACACTGTGCATCAGAATGTCCCCGGTCACTGCTCTGAACCATGCTTAGCTTCAGTGCTTGACACAAGCCTCAGCAAAGCCAGGCCAGAAGGCAGCTGGCCACCTGCAGCATTTCTGCAACCACAGAAGCTGTCAAGACCTCCAGGATAACTCTGACTGAATGACCTAAACATCATCACATGGTGAGACACATCTTCATGTTCTCCCTACTGGAGATTAAACCTGAACACTCGTCTCTCTAATAGGGGCAAAAAATCCTGACATTCTTCCAATTCCACTCCTAAAGCTTTGAAGGGGTAAAGGTGTCTGCATAATGAGAACTCCTTTTAACCAACATCTGTACAGTGGATGACCACGTGAAGTAACATGTAACAGAACATACTATTATATTAAGGCCAGGTTGGATGGGGCTTGGAGCAACCTGCTCTAGCAGAAGGTGCCCCTACTCATGGCAGGGGCTTGGAACTGGATGAGCTTTAAGGTCCTTTCCAACCTAAACCATTCTAGGATTCCATGATTACAGTATGTTGAGCAAGTCAAGTAACCACCTACTTCCCATAGTCAGCAGAAATCTGTACTCACTTGAGCAGGTTTATCAAGAGGCGTGCAAATCCCTGCATCATGCTGATCTCCAGCCTTGGGATTGTTACCAACTCGTACAACAGTTTGATGAAAAGCACATGATCTTCTCTGCTGAACTTTCTCCCATATAATCGGATGTACCTGCAACCAGAACACACAGTGAGTCAGCAATACCTTCAAACACTTCCATTATATCCCAGACCTGAGCCAGACTCCATGCGACTTGGTGTTTAACGAAACAAAACTAAAACCTGCTTCACAAGCCCAACAAGATGCTGAAAACTTACACAAAGGGAGATGAACAACTGAAAGTAACCACAGGAAGAAAAGTAATAACCAAATAAAGTTTACAGTCTTCTAAGATTCAACTCATACCATGACTTCATGCACACACCAGATACCACAGAAACAAAGATCCCATTCTTTCACCTCAGCTCAAAGTCTACCAGCCATTAAATTGAGTATTTCCATATCCCCATGCATTTATTTCTCTTACTAAAAAAAACAACCACACAACAGCTCTCACAAGCAGCCTTATTATACTCAATCCTTGTCGGCAAGGGCACTTTCAGAATAAGATGGGACACAATCCAGAAGCTAATAATAATAATCAAGTAAAGTCCAAATCTGAGCACTTCCAGTAAGGGTGAACAACTGATTTAGACACTGAGTTTTGCTGGTGGTGTCTCCTACTGCTGTGGCTGATACGTACTATCTTAAGAGAGTGTAGACCTATTTGGACTCACTCTAGAAGTGCTTGCTAATATCAACTTGAGAAAAGAAATACACTGGAAGGCTTAAAATACATTCTGCACCACAAAACCTATCGAAGGTTCTAGTGCAGCATTTCACGTGCCACAAACCATAAATCACCACTCACCAAGGAAGGACAAACTCCTTTTTATTACTGTTTCCAACTACTCTTAGCAATTCATAAGAAACCTTACTAATACTCAGTCCTCCAAGTAGCAGTTGGATAAAGTATATAAGATACAAACCCCTATAAAACAACTTTAAGAGAGGCCTGGTCACTGTTTCGACTTAGTAGAGCTTGGGCTGATTTGGAGCCAAGCATACACAGTGGTGCACAAAGGCTCTCTCTGGTATTATGGAGAATGCCAAATCTCACACTGTTGATGTGGTTCATGGGGCAGCACACAGCTCTGAAGGACTCCTCAAAAATCATAGAACCCCAAACTGGTTTGTGTTGGAAGGGACCTTAAAGCTCATTCAGTTCCACCCCCCTGCCACAGGCAGGGACACCTTCCATAGAGCAGTTGCTCCAAGCCCCTGTGTCCAACCTGGCCTTGAGCACTGC